>CM074720.1:31196199-31350150 GCA_037306005.1 Rhinophrynus dorsalis | reverse complement strand
TAGACTAATGAAGAGTGTTGTGATCCAAGGCTTGGCACGCAAAGTAAGCTACACAGGCAAAGAGTGAATGTTAGATTGCCAAAAAAGGCAAGATGAAGTAAAGAGAAGGCGAGAAATGCTGTTTGCTACAATGTTTAATTCAAAGGTGGACTGATATACCTACCTACAATGGTGGTGGGATCACAGAATGTTTATTAGTACACCAACAACTCTTATGGCAGAGATATTCAGAGACATGTAACAGAGATACGTTGTCATATAATATGCCCATCTATAGAGGTAGTATGGGTGTCTGCTGAACCCCATAAATGGCAGAGGAGTGTGCAACACATTGATTCACAATGGCCCTTAACAGATAAATAGATAGACAATACCAAACTAGAGTGGTCATTATCATTCTTGTCTAGCATTTGACAGGATAATTAGGATCCATGAGGTTTGGAAAATACAATTAGACTATTGGTAGGGTTTATTTTAAACTTGAGGGAGAATTATTTTTCGGAGCTGCAGCCTTTACACAAAACAAACAATCTGTGGAATATGTTTGGAATCATAACATGACCAATAGGTCCTTCTGGGGTGTGAATATTCTGAGAATAGTACTTTTAAATTTAGATCTTTAAAGTTCCAAAGAACCTGGTCTTGGAAGAATAATCAAAGAAGCACTTCGCCGTGCTGAGGGGAAAATATCCTCAGCTTAATTAGCATCTGAATACATTAAAACTACTTCCCACTGTGATGTCTTAACAGGAAACGGGAACCTCAGGGGCCGGCGTAGCTTCTTGTAATGACAGGACACCCCCCCACTGAAGGGAACAAATAAAATATAACAGATAATGGTTTATACTGGTCTTCAGTAATCACTTTCACATTAAATTAATATAAAATCCGATTGCTTGATTTTCAATAATGTTTCACAGTAAACTAATATATAACTCAAGTAACTCTTTGAGTGTCAGAGAAGTATCCAACGCATTGCTTTGCAATGCACTGGAAACTTCTCTGTCACTAAAAAGGGTTAATACTATTAATATGTATTGAGTCAATAATAATAATAATACAAATTACAAATATCATTCATTTTATTCTGTGCATTTTAATGATAATTTCTTTTGTAACATAGTAAATTAGGATGAAAAAAAGACATATATCCATCAAATTCAGCCTTTGCCTCATAATCCAGAAAACTGATTATTAGACTATTTACCGGAACCTCCTGTTTTACCTACTAACACACAGTATGACCCTGTAATTTTGTTTGAAATTGTTTCCTAATTACTGTAAAATCTCACGTATAATACTCACAATTTTTTCCCTTTTCACCGTATGTGAAGTGGGGGTGCGTATTATACATGAGAGAAATTGATATATATATATATATATATATATATATATATATACTAGCAGTTTGGGACGGCGTTGCCCGTCATGTTATGCAGGAAATGTTTCTTTTTTTTAAAATAAATGTTATGATAGTGAATTATAGCGTAGGGTGTACGTGTCAGAAAGGTACACACAGTGATAGACAGAGACACATGCAACACACACATATACACACACATGCACTGACAACACAAACAGTGACACACAGCTGCAAATCAGAACATAAATACATACAGTGTGAGCAGTGTAAGTAACATACCTCCCAACATTTCATATGGCCAAAGAGGGACACTTGTGTTTTCGGTGGTGTTACTGGGGGCGTGGCTGGTGGTGTATTTTAGAGAATTTTTAACCCTTTGAGTGCCAGGGGGTAAGCAATGCATTACATCCCCTCTGGCATTGAAATGGTTAAGTTACTCTTTCTGTAAGTGAATGATTTAGAAGAAGATGAAAGTATTTTTTTTACACAGACTAATTTAACAGATATATACAGAAGTTTATTCCCACATTACTGTGGGTTTTATTGATGTGGAGCAATCTGATACACTGGTATATACACCACACAATGTGATCTCCTAAATAGAGGAGCAGAGGGATTTGGGTGTCAAACAGGGACTGTCCCTCCTATACTGTATAGTGCCAGTCCTTATACACAGACACATGCAGACTGTATACTATACAGCAGAGGTTCTCAGCCCATGCCCTCAGTGGCCACTAACAGGCCAGGACTTAGGAATTTCACTGCTAGAACACAAGTGTGTTGATCAGAGGCTCAGTCATATTGATTAACTCACCTGTGCTCTTAAAAGGAAATTCTAAAATCCTGGCCTGTTAATAGCCACTGAGGGCACAGATTGAGAACCACTGCTATACAGTGCCAGACCATTGTAGAGAATTTTTAACCCTTTGAGTGCCAGGGGGTAAGCAATGCATTGCATCTCCTCTGGCACTGAAATGGTTAAGTTACTCTTTCTGTAAGTGAATGATTTAGAAGAAGATGAAAGTATTTTTTTACACAGACTAATTTAACAGATATATACAGAAGTTTATACCCACATTACCGTGGGTTTTACTGATGTGAAGCAATCTGATACACTTGTACATTAGGCTGACCAGACCTCACCTTTAACCAGTGACACATATGAAAAATGCATACTGCAGGGCTGCTTTGATTTTGGTGCACTCCTGAACTATGCTTATTTCCTATGTGTCCCCAGTTAAAGGTGAGGTCTGGTCAGCCTACTGTATATACACCACACCGTGTGATCTCCTAAATAGAGGAGCAGAGGGATTTGGGTGTCAAACAGGGACTGTCCCTCCTATACTGTATAGTGCCAGTCCTTATACACAGACTGTATACTATACAATGCCAGACCATATATAAATAGTTTGTCATACATGCTATACAGTGAGCTATGTACAGCATGGAGATGATTGCAGGAACTGGCACCTCTACTTACAGACAGACTGACAAACAACCTGCTCTCTTTCTCTCTCTTTGTGCAATATATAAATACAGTCACATCCATGTCTCTGCCATTTACCAGCTCAGCTGAAGCCTTGCTCTGCACTGCCTGATCACCTCTCTGCCGTTGTTTCCACTTTCTCAGCAAGCCAGTATCCTCCTGCTGATTGTTTAGAAATCAGCTCACTTGTAGTAATTAGCAGAGCTGTGTAGGCTCAAAGACAGGGAATGAAGAAGCTGCATAATACAGATTGGACCATGGCCTTCCAGCTGTAGCTTGAACATTGTTCCCATCATCCTCAGCGTGCGTGTGTGTATATGTGTGTATGTGTCTGCTAGTGTGTGTGTGGGAGGGCATGTGCATGTGTCTGTGGTGTAGGAGTGTGTGGCAGCCATTTTTTTTTCAGCCTTAGATAGTGGTGGGCGGGCTGGATAGTGGGGGCAGGCCAAAAAGCACACTCCCACAGAATCACCCAATGGCAGCAGTAATCCTTTTTACTGCCGCCCCTGGGTGTGTTTTGCCAGGCACAAAGTCTTCTTTTATATATATATAGATATAAAATACAGAAGTGGAAGCACTCTCACTTAAAGAGATTGTGCCTGGGTGCTCAAAAATGACTAGGTATATATCATTGATACACAAGATTAAGCACTCTCAGGACTTCCATAATAGGGTAAAAATGTGTTTAATACAAATCGACGTTTCGGCCAGACTCAGCTGGCCTTCCTCAAGAGGAAGGCCAGCTGAGTCTGGCCGAAACGTCGATTTGTATTAAACACATTTTTACCCTATTATGGAAGTCCTGAGAGTGCTTAATCTTGTGTATCAATGATATATATATATATATATATATATATATACTAGTTGAAGGGCATGTTACACTGGCCACAGCGCCACTGCCAGCCGGTCATGGGGCAGTCATGCGCAGTAGAGACTGCCCGCACCGCGGCTGATACAGAGCTCTGTATCAGCCGCGGTGCGGGCAGTCTCTACTGCGCATGACTGCACCACGCTCAGCAGACTCTACTGTGCATGACTGCGTCGTTACACGCGTTTTAGGGAATTATTGTATAGGATATCCTCATGTCTACTCTCCTTCTCCCTCCCTCACAATATGTTCCCACCTTTCCCTCCCACTACTAACCCCCTGTGGAGGCATTTGGGACACCTGTGCAGGGGACGTCATGTTTGCATTTGCCACCTGTTTCTCATATCTCTGTGAGGACCTATGCTAATTGAAGATAATGGTAGTGCCCTTTGAGGGCCTGAAGTTCCTCTCAGGACATTACTGCAGTTTCAGTGCAGAGAGGTCTATGCATTGGATCTAAACTAGTGCTCTGTGAGGACATGGGTTTTCACAGGCAGATGCAGGAAGTGGATGGCAAATTCAAGCATGCCACCCACTGTGCAAATGTGTCAGATGCCTTCAGAGGGGGTCAGAAGAGGGATGGGAAAGTGGGGGCATATTGAGGTGTGTGGAGGAAAAGCAGACACAAAACTCATTTTATTTTAGGTGGGCAGAGGAAGGGAAAACAGGAGTGCGTATTATACATAGGCACTTTTGCACTTCCCCTAAAATGTTGGTATAATTTACAACTGCATAATACACAGGTGTTTATTTTACCTGAGATTTTACGGTAATCAAGTAACTAACATTTCACTCATATTTCTTCTCACCTGATGAAAGCAATATGACGATTAAATAAAGATTACCGTAAAATCTCTGGTAAAATATGCACTTATCCTATAATATAAAAGGCCAGATGTATGTTTGTCCGATGCAATTATGCGCAGAAGAGACTGCCCCAATGCAGACCATAAAGTCATGCACAGTATAGACTGCCTGCCAAACAAGTCCGATGCAGTCATGAGCAGTAGAGACTGCCAGAACACTGGCCCGTGTACACGGGCTCTTACACTAGTGTATAATAAGCAGGTGTGTAATTATACCCACATTTTAAGGGAAAACAAAAATGCCCATGTAAAATACGCACCCTTGTTTTCCCTCCCTCTACCCACCAAAAATAAAATTAGTTTCTTGTCTGCTTCCTTCCCTCCACCAATCACAATATGCTGCCACCTTCCCCCTCCCTCTGCTCAGCCCCTCCAGGTGGCATCTGAGACATCTGAGCAGCAGGCGGCATGCTTGTATTTGCCATCCACTTTCTGCATCACACTGTGAGGACCTGTGTTAATTCAAAATAATGGTAGTACCCTTTGAAGACCTGAAGGTCCTCACAGGGTACTAATGTAGATCCAGTGCATAGACCTCCATACACTCAAATTACAGTAATGCCCTGCAACGACCTTAACCCCTTAGAGGACCGAGAAAATCTGAGGTGGATTTCACTTCAGGACCTGAGCAATTCTGACCTTTCTGACTTTGTCTTTGTTCTACAGTGTTTTCCCTCTAAGTACTTAATTTTATCCATGTAAATTATATACCTTTTTTTACGCAAAAATAGAGCTTTCTTTTGATACTACACTTATATGGATAACCCACCATTTATTTTAGTAAAATTAAAGAAAACGGTAAAAAAAAATGTTTAAAAACGCCATTTTTTTTCTCTTGGGATCATTTAGGCGCAAAGGGTTACATTTTTATGGAGACTGCATGAAAGGTATGACTGGTCAGTCATACCTAGAAAATGGGCAGTTTTAAGTGGGCACTGTCCACCCTGGGTGAAAATCCTCATGTCCCCTTTTCCCACCCTATTTTCCCACTTTTATTATTGATTAAATTTGGTGATGTATATAAATGTATTACATGGCTCCACAACAATCACACTTCCACTTTTGGTAATTGATATATTGTTTTATTTTTAAATACATTTTTTTGGTTTTGCAAAAAAAATCATGTTGTGTCTTTTTTTAAAAAAACCCCAAAAAACCCCCCCAAAAAACCCAAAAGATGATTGTAGCAGGTAAAAAATTGACCTGCTAACAGCCAGCCTCCACCACAGCAGTGAAGGGGTTAATACCCCCAGCTGCTTGTTTTTTTACACCAATAGGTGTCTCCTCTCTGCTTCTCTGTCCCTTACTTTGCTGGTAAGGGACAGAGGGACTGAGGAGAGACCCGGAGACAGCGTGTAAATCACACTGTCTCATTCATTGAGAATGCCGGTACCTGTGATCACTGCTACAGCGATCACATGACTCGGTACAACTGAGAAGGGCTGAGACTGAACACTCCAGTACCGGAGCGTTCAGTCTCAGCCTGGAATAAATTATAGCAGTGTGCACAGAGGCACGCTGCTATCATTTATCCCGTGACGGTCCAGGACCGTCATGGGTCCTTAAGTGGAATCTACCCATGACGGTCCTGGACCGTCATAGGTCCTTCACAGGTTAAAGTCCTCAAACTTTACCTTGAATTACACAGGTCCTCACAGGGGGATGCGGGAAGTGGGAGGCAAATGCAAGAATGCTGCCCGCTGTGTAGATGTCCCAGATGCCTCCAGGAGGTGGTGAGTAGAGGGAAGGGAGGGTGGCAGCATACTGAGGTGGAGGGAAGAGGGGAATATATTTTCTCTCCTGTAAAATACTTACCTTCCCACTTCACATAAGGTGAAAAGTGACAAAATTGCTAGTATTGTACACAGGATTTAACAGTACATAATCTAACCCCCTTTCCCCCCCCCAGCGAAGGAGAAAGGATTCTGCGTAAATGTTTGGGTCAGTCTGCAACTCAACAGCCAACGGGTCTTTCTCCACGCTCCCTGTGGGTATTCTCCACTCCACCCCTTCCTGAGTATCCCACGACTTTTGAGAAGCTCAGAGTCGCTGTCGCGTCTGGAAGGGAATCGATACAAAAGGCGGCTATCTTTCAACTTTTAAAGCACCGGTACACTCTAAATACATCCACCAATTCACCTTAGGAACTTTACTACCAGTACTCAATCGGATTACTAAGAGTGTGCCAATCCATCTTTACTACGCCAAAGATCAACCCTGAGGACATAACAGGACCAGGAGACGAGGGTAGGAGAATGCAGAATGCTGGCTAACGGGAGAAAGACCCGGTGATACGCATAAAGCCCAAGAAGGTCAAATGTGAGTACATTACCTCATTTTTATTTATTGTTTGTTAATAATACATTTCTACACTTAGATTGGTTCTACTTCTCTCTTTTTGTTGTTTTGCTCTGTTATTGAGTTGTTACAGAAATACTACTATTTTACAAGTGGACAAGGCCATTTTACAATTCGGGCCTGCTACAAATACCAGAGATAAGCTACCATCTGCCATTACCATCTTCATCATCTCTATTACTATCCTTCATCATCATTCTCATCTCATCCTCATATTAGACCGTCATTTCATCCATTCCAAGATAAGACATATTCATCATTCTCATTTATCATATTTTCTCCTTGCTTTACATTCTGTGTATTATTTACTTCTAGAACATTAATTAGCATTATCATTCATTTTGTAGTTAATGCTATTATGTAGAGATGCACCGATACCAATTTTTTAAGACCGAGAACGAGTACCAATACTTTTTTAAAGTACTCGCCGATACCAATTACCGATACTTTTTTTTGCAGTCATTTGACAGTTTTTCCAAGTACCTAAAGCATATATATATATATATATATATATATATATATATATATATATATATATATATATACACACTTTAGGTACTTGGAAAACTGGCAAATGACCGCAAAAAAAAGTATCGGTAATTGGTATCGGCGAGTACTTTAAATTACATACACACACCATCTCTTGATTCTCCCCTTTTGCCTCTTTCTCCCTCTCTTGATTCCCACCTTTTACTTCATTCTCCCCATCTTGAGATCCCTCCTTTTGCCTTGGCTTTTTCTCTCCCTTTTGATCCCACTTTCTCCTCCTCCTTGACTCTTGATCCCACCCTTTTGCCTCTCTCTCTGTCTCTCCCTCCTGATCCCCCCTCCTTTTGCCTCTTCTTGGCCCCCCTCCTTTTGTCTCCTGATCCTTCCTCCTTTTGCCTCTTTTTTTTTCTCCCTTAGTCCCTTTTGCCTCTTTCTCCCTCTTGACCCCCTCTCTGCCTCTTTCTTCACCCGCACTTGATGCCCCATCTTGCCTCTATTGATACCCCTTTGCCTGCCTTACCCTCCTCTGCCGGGTGCTCGCTGTTCTCTCGCGGGCCCCGGCAGAGGTCAGCGTCAGAGCGTTGCCATGGTAACCCGCGGCAAAGCTCCGACGCTGCAAGAGGGAGCGAGGCGACTGGGGAGCATTGTGAGCAGCTCCCCGGGCTCCCTCTCTGCAGCACCGACCCTGACACAGGGTATCGGTGCTGGCATCGGCCGCATTTGCGCGAGTACGAGTACTCCCACAAATGCTGGTATCGGCACAGATACCTATACAAGTAATGGTATCAGTGCAACCCTACTATTATGTTTGCTATTTCTATATTGAATTGCTGTGAGCGCTTTAGATTGTCATAATCTTTTTCCTAACATGGTTTATCTATACCCAAAACTCTTAATTTGCTTATCCAAAGGACTTATCTACATATATGTTTTGTCATATATAGCTCAGTCTAATTACATGTACACATACATGTACACACACACATGCACAGGCACACTTCCACAGATACATGCGCAGAGACACATGCATGCAGTGAGCGATAGATCCAGCTCAGCATCTATGTGTTGGTGTCTCTCATGTGAAAGGGTCCTTTGTTGTTTGAAACAATCATGAGTGGATTCTGACCCTTGAAACCTATTGTGTACTGTCAAGAGGTGTGAACTGAATATAAACTACACTAGTTACAAAGCTCGTATACACGGGCTGATCCGGAGCGGGGAGCTCCGTAAGGCTGACAGCCTGTCTCTGCTGCCGGCTCTGGGGCAGCAGCGGAGGCGCTGGGTGACAGTTCCTTCTGGAGGTTTCCACTCCAGATCAGCCCGTTCTGCAAGTCCCTACTGAGCATGTGCGCTTACGCACACAGTGAGCAACGCATTCTAGGACTTTACGTTATAGGATTAGATCTCAGTAAAGCTAATGTATGAAGAAGACATGATGTATTTCTGGAGCAAACAAATTGCACCACAGCATAAAGATAAACGTTCCCAAATACACATGTATGTAAATGGTGCTGTAAACCTCTTGAATGCTGGAAAGGTTTCCAACCCATTGCAAAGCAGTGCATTGGAGATTTCTCTAGCATTCAAGGGGTTAAAGTTTCCCCCTCCTGTCCCTTTTTCCTAGTGTAAGCCATCTCTTCTCAGATGTGAATCTGGTTGTAAGACCAGACAGATAACAGAAGGGGACAATCTTCTTTGTATGAAAACAATGAAAGCCCTTCCTCCCCTTGACAAGTTTTTTAGCTTTTTCCCTTATCTTAATTGAAGATTGTCCCTCTCTGCAGTGTACCTGGGCACCTCCCTTCTGATCTTGCTGAACAGTGGGGGGATACTTTGCTTGTGAATATCTCTTAAACCATAAAGGTCTGAGAGATAAGACTTATATAGTTCTTCATGTTTTTTTAATGCCTACAAAATAAAATAAAGATAAAACGAAGTATTACTATCCCTTTAAAGGTCCAATTTAAAGCAATGGGACTTTTTATTTCTCCACTTTGAAACGAAAAAAAAGATTTAGCTGCTCTATCTCCACATCGAACAAGGAGCTTAAAAAGTAACAGAACAACTTCCCTAACAAAGATTCACAATAAATGTTTGTGAATGTTTTTAACGTTTCACAAAAAAAACAGATCTAATTAATCTTCATAGTATTTGGGCCATGGAGAGTGTATTTCATTACTATCAGAGTTGTAGTACAAGAGTAATTGAATCATAAAATATCCCCCTCCTGCCCCTTTAACTGATGTAACACTGCACACCTCAGAGCAGCAAGACTGTCTGTATGGATCACAGAGAAGGACAATCTTCAGTGATCATAAGGAAAAACCTGAAAAACCTGTCAGTGGGGGCAGAGTTTTCCTTATATTTACAGTAAGAAGATTGTCCCTTGCTGTGAGCTGTCTGGTACCAGGGCCAGATTCCACATCTGAGGGGAGGTGGCTTACACTCGGTAAAAGGGGTGGGAGGGGAATATTTTATCATTCAATTACTCTTGCACTACAACTCTGACAGTATTGACATAACACTCTCCATGGCCAAAATACTATTAAGATTAATTGGAACTGCTGTTTTTGCGAAAACATTACTATCCCATTAATAATGGCAACAGTGTACCCCTATCAAAAATCTGCCTTAACCTTTTGAGTGCCAAAGGGGTTCGCAATGTATTTTCTAAATTAAATGACGTCACAATGGATTCCACAGCGAGTCGAAAATCAGGAAGCTACCTCATTCACAAAAAAACAGCAGAAAAGGGTTAATATGGAAGATGTTTGTGAATGAGGTAGCTTTCTGCTTCTAGACTCTCTGCAAATTCCATTGTGACATCATTTAACCCTCTGAGTGCCAGATGGGTACGCATAGCAAAGCAATGCGTTGCGTACCCCTCTGGCACTCAAAGGGTTAATTTAGAAAATTGGAGGTCTCTTTGTCAGCTGGGGAGCACCGTAAGAACTGTCTAGCTTGTATTTCTGGCTTCTTTGATCATGAGTAAGCATTTGACATGCAAAACGCACTGAACATCACTGACGCCTTTCACAGCATCCTTGCATCCTCTTGCCAAGTCTCCCCAAACTAATGGCGGAATGCAAGAAACGTTCGCAAGCACTAAACGTGAAATAATGACTTTAACCTGCTTAACCCCTTAACGACCGGGGAATCCGGCCGCGGACGCGACTCAACGACCACGGAGCAAAAAATTTCTTTTGCTCCGTTGCGTTCCGGACTCCCCGAACGGCGTGCAGCCGCGGGGGGAGCCCGGAACTCGATGACGGTCATAGTACGTCATCGGTCGTTAAGTCAAATCGACCCTTGACGTACTATGACCGTCAAGGGTCGTTAAGGGGTTAAATAACTATTGTGCAAGTTCTAATCCAGGAAGCCGTTTACTGAAAGAATCTTGAATTGCGCATCAATTTCCTAGATTTGCACACAAAATTTAGCAATTGCGACACCACCAAACAGACGTATAAATCTTTTGCAATATTACTTCCTACATTAGACGCATACGCTACTCCGCTCAGACAGATTTGCTAATCTTAACCACGCCCACACACACAAAATGCGTGCAGCAATTCGGTATTTTAGATTTTTCATGCTCAATTCAGTAAAATTATGCATAAATACATTTGCTAACAATTTTCCCTAAGAACTTAGCGCTTGCGTGCGTTTCCTGCATCCTGCCAGCTGTTTCTAAAAGTGGGTGTGGCTAAAATGTCTGCCGTTTTGTGATAGGATTAGCAATTGCACCTAATTCAGCAAAGCAATATTCAAACGTCTGGCTAACTTTACCGTTAATTTAGGTGCATTAACTAACTTTGCAGTTAATTTAGGAGCATTTGCTGACTTTGCTATTAATTTAGGATCATGTGCTATTCAGTATCAAGGGTGTTAATAGGTGATAGGTCAAAACGTGAGCAATAGCAAAAAAAAAAGTGCATACATTTTTGGCTTTTATAAAATAAGGAATGCTCCACTTCTGTGCATTCCCCACTAAGTCAAATGAAACTTTTTCACTTGTTTAATTACCGTCTAAAATAGAATATGATGTTTTTAAAGTCTGCAACATCTTAACCATGTGAGTGCCAGAGGAATTCGGAACGCATTGCAAAGCAATGAGTTCTGAACCCCTCTGGCACTCAAAGGGTTAATGGGATTGTGTTCGTGCACTTTTTTCTGCGCGTTATGAATTTTTATTTGTCTTCTGAGCAGAAGCTGATTTGCCAGAGCGTTACATCAGTCTGCTCAGAGCATCAAACTCAATAAGCACGAACAACTGCAGACACAATGCAAGAAAAATGTAAGTCGATACACAGTACTGCTGTCCTTTTGTTAAATAGATTAAGTGCCGCTTATTCCTATAGGTCACAGACAGGAAAAATGCAGTCCGTGACCAGATGCAGACTACCGGCTAACTTTATCTGGCCCTTGGGCCTGGCTGTCTGCTGTCGTCTGCTGTCCTGAGAAGATATCCCTTCTGGCTTACTCTGCTGGATGAATGATACATTGTATGAAACTTGCGAATTTTGTAAAATATACAGCTATAGTCTCTAGGCTATATTTACATTTCATGGAGCATTACACACACAAAGACATAAGAGAGATCCCACAAACAATATGGATACAGTGAATGCCATAGATGAGGAATTTCGTTTAATAGCGAGAAAGTAGTGTAGCAGATTGGTAGACTGTGGTAGTGACAATCTGTGATCGATAATGGAAGAAATCCTACAGAATAAATACCAGTTCTGGGTAATTCAGCAGACAATTAGTCTGTAGCTTCAGATGCCAGCCCTGAGCACAAGATGATGTCCTTCTAACGCTCAAGAATCAAGTCTTTATGGGAGAGATTTAGAAAAATTAAGTTAAAGGGACAGTAATGGTTAATTTTAAGTTGATTTAATATTGTAGACATTAAAAAAAGTTTGACATTGATGTAAGTCTTATCTCTCAAACATTTATGGTCTGAGAGATATAACTTGCTAAAGTTACCCTTCCGTGGCTGTTTTACTCAAGTCTGCCATCTAGCTGACGGCTGCAGATTCCAGGTCATTTGACCAGACAGAGGCTCTTCAGCAGAGCCGATATCACGCTATTTAGAAATATATACTTAATTGGAACGGTCTACAAAGTGTGCTTGCAAACCAGGCACACTTTGTAGACCATTCTAAATGAAGTATTTATCTTTAGATATTGTTATATCGGCACTGCTGAAGAGCCACATCTGGTCAAGTGACCAGAATCTGCTTCTGACAGCTTTACAGCTTATCAAGCAGAAAGGGGAGGGATCAGAGAACTTTATTTTCCTATATCCATAATGGTTTGAGAGATACGAATAAGTGCAAGTATTCCCTTTTAATTGTATCTACCATATAGTTAATACTTTTTTTCTGACATTACTATCCCTTTAATCGAAAAGAAGCATTAAAATGGCTATAAGATTGTCTTTTGTAGTAATAAAAGTATTACAGAGGATATATATATTTATTTTAAATGAAGTAAGGACGTTTGTAAAAAGTGGCATAGCAAATTTCCACAGAAATGTCACTATATGTTTCACAAAATATTTAAGGGCGTGTCTGGCCTGTTCTTATTTTTGCTGTAGTATAGGCTAAAATGGATATCCTTTGAAAACGTTGTACGCAAAAGAGCGTGCAACATAAAGGCCCAATTACCAGGTCGTCGTGATGAAAAGGGCGACATGACAATCTCACCCTGCATAAAAAGCATGAGATTCTCATATCGCCACATTAAACGTTGCTTCAACCCAGAAACCTCCATTTCTCTTTGCATTTTTGTTTTCTGTCCTTGTTACATTAATTACAAGCACTGCAAAAGCACACAATGTATAAAACTTTGTCATATGTAGGTTACCTCTCTCATCTCGTTAGAAGTACTAGTACATACACATACACATCTGAGTGCTGCGCCAGGCTGGTGATGATGGGAGTTGTACTCAGCTGTCATTCTGCATGCAGAGAAGGGGAGAAGGAGCCAGGCATCACTAGCCACATCCCTCTTTGCCTGCGTCCTGGTCGTGTCTGATTCCTTGTTACTGGCATCATGAATTAGGCACTTGCCTGGACGCCTGTTATAGGCCCAGCCTGGGGGACCTAATTGGTCCCGCCTTCTCCTACTCCTTTATCAACCTCTCTGGGCCTGTGTATCATTACCCTTTACGTTGTTTTTCAGTGCAGTTCTAGTTCCAGTTGTTCCTGTATCCTGTGTATAACCCGGCTTGTCTGATTATCCATTCTGGTGCTGACCTGTGGCTCTGTCTGACCATTCTCTCTGTGCACTCCATTTGTCTTAGACATCCAATATGGGGCAGACCTGTGGCTCTGGCTGACTACCCGCTCCGTGTATGACCCTGGCTTGTCTGACTATCCATTCTGGTGCTGACCTGGGGCTCTGTCCAAGTATCCTCCCAGCATTACCTACTCCTAGTGGACATCCTATCTAGTGCAGACCTGTGGCTTTGGCTGACTACCTGCTCCGCGTATGAACCTGGCTTGTCTGACTATCCTAGCTGGTGATGACCTGTGTCTCTGTCTGTTCACTCCGCTGTGTGGCTCTGTTCCCTACAGGCATCCATCCTGGTGCAGACCTGGGGCTCTGGCAGACTCCGGCCTTACTGACTGCAGGCGTGAGTCAGTAGTCTCCATTGTTGCCATCGTATTGGAGACAAGCTCTTCCTTACTAACTGCAGGCGTCAGTCAGTAGACTCCTTTGTTGCTACATTACGGAAGACTGTAGGTTCTGTGTTGTGTTCCACCTATTACCCTGAGACTACCAGTTGGCTTTGGCCTAATCTCCAGCAGTTGTGGGTTGACCCGTCGGCAGGCTCTTATTTCTGATAGAGTCTCTAGCCTCTCCAGTCACCCTCTGCCTATAATATCTTCATTATTTGTCTACTATTTATTATTCTAATACCGTCTGACTCCTCGTCTTCTTTTGCAAACTGTAACACTCATGCTCAATGGCTACGTGTCACATTTGTTTGTTGTACATTTATACATGTACCTAGAATACAAAAGATACAAAAGAACCCAAGTACATAAAATATGAAGTGCAGCAAAGAATGAGAGGACCCTCCATAGTCCCCATATTAACCCCTTAACCCTTTGAGTGCCAGAGAGGTACGCAACTCATTGCTTTGCAATGTGTTGCGTACCTCTCTAGCACTCAAAGGGTTAAGGTCCCCTGATATGTGAGGACCATCATTCGGTCCCAGACATTAAAGGGATAGTAATACTTCATTTTATCTTTATTTTATTTTGTAGGCATTAAAAAAACATGAAGAACAATATAAGTCTTATCTCTCAAATCTTTATGGTTTGAGAGATATTCACAAGCAAAGTTTCCCCTCCCGCCCCTTTTACCTAGTGTAAGCCATCTCTTCTCAGATGTGGAATGCAGTCCATAGACCAGACAGATAACAGAAGGGGACAATCTTCTTCCTATGAGAACAATAAAAGCCCTGCCCCCTTGACAAGTTTTTCAGGTTTTTCCCTTATCTTAATTGAAGATTGTCCCTCTCTGCAGTCTACCTGGGCACCTCCCTTCTGATCTGGCTGAACTGTGTTACATCAGTAAAAGGGGCAGGAGGGGAATACTTTATCATCCAATTACTCTTGAACTACAACTCTGACAGTATTGAAATAACACTCTCCAAAGTCCAAATACTATGATGATTAATTAGAGCTGCTTTTATTATGAAACATTACTATCCCTTTAAGGACTGATGATGGTACTGGCACATCATGGAATTCTGGGATGGCAGCGAGGCTACTTGTCACTCTGCCATCCAGAATTCCGTTCACAAAAAAAATCTCTGTGGTCCTTAATGGCTGCCCACGCGCCACATGCCACATGAACAGCATGGGGATGACTCGTGGCTGTAAAGAGACTTGCATTATTGTATACATTTCTCAATTTTCACTGTCAAAGGCAGAAAATGTCCTGGATTTGGAAATTTAATGACCACACGGTCAGACACATACAAGTATAAAGAAAATTTGTGAAGCTGAAAAAGTAAAATGCATTTGCAATTTGAATTTACATATTCTGTTCTTACAGAATACGTAAAGTCAAAATAAAAGATTGCCTTTCCTTTAAATCAATGGGAATTTTAATGTGTCCCTTATGATGCAGATGGTTTGATTCAAAATTGCTCTGCTTCGACTTTCTGTCTATTTCCCATAAACCCAGAAATGAATACACTTTATATACATTACATGTCTGAACAGATATAATTTGATTTGCTATACTAATGCCCAAAACAAAATGGAAAATATGCCCCCACCCTTTGTTGATAGATTGCAACACATCTATAATAATTTGACATTGCCAAATCCTGTTGTGCCTGAGCTGCGCCCATATGCCAACCTGAAAGGCACAACTCTTTCAATGTATGATGTTTAATTTATGTTTCAGCTTCAATATCACCAGAGTAATTTCTTGTCCCCCTAGGAGACACACCACAAGTGACTCGGGAACACGTTAAATATTTTATAAAAGGCAGAACCCAGGGAATCAAAGAAAGATCATCCTCACTGTGGGTGGGTTCCAGGGATAATCTAATGAAACTAAAGCCAAGGAACATCATTAAAAAGGAAGATGTTGACATTTACCCTCCCTGTACTTCTGACCTTTCAGAATAAAGAGCAAAAAAGACATTTTTCAGAGTAGATTATTTTATTTCAGCCTAAAACATTGTATTCTCAAATATATGTTTATTTTCTTAAGCAAAGTGGAAATCAAAACTGAGACTGATGTACTAAGTGTGGGCAAACTGAGACTGATGTACTAAGTGTGGGCAAACTGAGACTGATGTACTAAGTGTGGGCAAACTGAGACTGATGTACTAAGTGTGGGCAAACTGAGACTGATGTACTAAGTGTGGGCAAACTGAGACTGATGTACTAAGTGTGGGCAAACTGAGACTGATGTACTAAGTGTGGGCAAACTGAGACTGACGTACTAAGTGTGGGCAAACTGAGACTTATGTACTAAGTGTGGGCAAACTGAGACTGACGTACTAAGTGTGGGCAAACTGAGACTGATGTACTAAGCGTGGGCAAACTGAGACTGATGTACTAAGTGTGGGCAAACTGAGACTGACGTACTAAGTGTGGGCAAACTGAGACTGATGTACTAAGTGTGGGCAAACTGAGACTGACGTACTAAGTGTGGGCAAACTGAGACTGATGTACTAAGCGTGGGCAAACTGAGACTGATGTACTAAGCGTGGGCAAACTGAGACTGATGTACTAAGTGTGGGCAAACTGAGACTGACGTACTAAGTGTGGGCAAACTGAGACTGATGTACTAAGCGTGGGCAAACTGAGACTGATGTACTAAGTGTGGGCAAACTGAGACTGATGTACTAAGCGTGGGCAAACTGAGACTGATGTACTAGGCGTGGGCAAACTGAGACTGATGTACTAAGCGTGGGCAAACTGAGACTGATGTACTAAGTGTGGGCAAACTGAGACTGACGTACTAAGTGTGGGCAAACTGAGACTGATGTACTAAGCGTGGGCAAACTGAGACTGATGTACTAAGTGTGGGCAAACTGAGACTGACGTACTAAGTGTGGGCAAACTGAGACTGATGTACTAAGTGTGGGCAAACTGAGACTGACGTACTAAGTGTGGGCAAACTGAGACTGATGTACTAAGCGTGGGCAAACTGAGACTGATGTACTAAGCGTGGGCAAACTGAGACTGATGTACTAAGTGTGGGCAAACTGAGACTGACGTACTAAGCGTGGGCAAACTGAGACTGATGTACTAAGTGTGGGCAAACTGAGACTGATGTACTAAGCGTGGGCAAACTGAGACTGATGTACTAAGCGTGGGCAAACTGAGACTGATGTACTAAGCGTGGGCAAACTGAGACTGATGTACTAAGTGTGGGCAAACTGAGACTGATGTACTAAGCGTGGGCAAACTGAGACTGATGTACTAAGTGTGGGCAAACTGAGACTGATGTACTAAGTGTGGGCAAACTGAGACTGACGTACTAAGTGTGGGCAAACTGACACTGACGTACTAAGTGTGGGCAAACTGAGACTGATGTACTAAGCGTGGGCAAACTGAGACTGATGTACTAAGTGTGGGCAAACTGAGACAGATGTACTAAGTGTGGGCAAACTGAGACTGATGTACTAAGCGTGGGCAAACTGAGACTGATGTACTAAGTGTGGGCAAACTGAGACTGATGTACTAAGCGTGGGCAAACTGAGACTGATGTACTAAGTGTGGGCAAACTGAGACTGACGTACTAAGTGTGGGCAAACTGAGACTGATGTACTAAGTGTGGGCAAACTGAGACTGATGTACTAAGCGTGGGCAAACTGAGACTGATGTACTAAGCGTGGGCAAACTGAGACTGATGTACTAAGCGTGGGCAAACTGAGAGGAGGTTTCCGGTTGCCCAGAACCCACACTCTGCACTCTAATGTCCCCTATCAGATCAGAGACACAATGTGGAACTTTGTAACAAACAGGCGATTTTGAAAGAGATTTCAAAATCAGCTATATTTATTTTAGACATTCTTTATAGTTTTATTTATTTGTCAATTCCTGCAAAGTAGATAGTGCTGACAAGCATGTCAGTCAAAGACAAACATTCCATCTCACCTGCCACTTCCTGATAACCAGATACTAACATTGCACTCTGCTCCCCATCCCACCTGCCACTTCCTGCTGACCGGATACTAACATTGCACTCTGCTTCCCACCCCACCTGCCACTTTCTGCTGACCAGATACTAACATTCCACACTGCTTCCCACCCCACCTGCCACTTCCTGCTGACCAGATACTAACATTGCACTCTGCTCCCCATCCCACCTGCCACTTCCTGCTGACCGGATACTAACATTGCACTCTGCTTCCCACCCCACCTGCCACTTTCTGCTGACCAGATACTAACATTCCACACTGCTCCCCATCCCACCTGCCACTTCCTGCTGACCAGATACTAACATTCCACACTGCTCCCCATCCCACCTGCCACTTCCTGCTGACCGGATACTAACATTCCACACCGCTCCCCACCCCACCTGCCACTTCCTGCTGACCGGATACTAACATTCCACACTGCTCTCCACCCCACCTGCCACTTCCTGCTGACCGGATAATAACATTCCACACTGCTCTCCACCCCACCTGCCACTTCCTGCTGACCGGATACTAACATTCCACACTGCTCTCCATCCCACCTGCCACTTCCTGCTGACCGGATACTAACATTCCACACTGCTCTCCACTCCACCTGCCACTTCCTGCTGACCAGATACTAACATTCCACACCGCTCCCCACCCCACCTGCCACTTCCTGCTGACCAGATACTAACATTCTACACTGCTCCCCACCCCACCTGCCACTTCCTACAAACCAGATACTAACATTGTACACCGTTCCCCACCCCACCTGCCACTTCCTGCTGACCGGATACGAACATTCCACACTGCTCCCCATCCCACCTGCCACTTCCTGCTGACCAGATACTAACATTCCACACTGCTCCCCATCCCACCTGCCACTTCCTGCTGACCGGATACTAACATTCCACACCGCTCCCCACCCCACCTGCCACTTCCTGCTGACCGGATACTAACATTCCACACGGCTCCGCATCCCACCTGCCACTTCCTTCTGACCGGATACTAACATTCCACACTGCTCTCCACCCCACCTGCCACTTCCTGCTGACCGGATACTAACATTCCACACTGCTCTCCACCCCACCTGCCACTTCCTGCTGACCGGATACTAACATTCCACACTGCTCTCCACCCCACCTGCCACTTCCTGCTGACCGGATACTAACATTCCACACTGCTCTCCATCCCACCTGCCACTTCCTGCTGACCGGATACTAACATTCCACACTGCTCTCCACTCCACCTGCCACTTCCTGCTGACCAGATACTAACATTCCACACCGCTCCCCACCCCACCTGCCACTTCCTGCTGACCAGATACTAACATTCTACACTGCTCCCCACCCCACCTGCCACTTCCTACAAACCAGATACTAACATTGTACACCGTTCCCCACCCCACCTGCCACTTCCTGCTGACCGGATACGAACATTCCACACTGCTCCCCATCCCACCTGCCACTTCCTGCTGACCAGATACTAACATTCCACACTGCTCCCTACCCCACCTGCCACTTCCTGCTGACCAGATACTAACATTCTACACTGCTCCCCACCCCACCTGCCACTTCCTGCTGACCGGATACTAACATTCCACACTGCTCCCCATCCCACCTGCCACTTCCTGCTGACCGGATACTAACATTCTACACTGCTCCCCATCCCACCTGCCACTTCCTGCTGACCGGATACTAACATTCCACACTGCTCCCCACCCCACCTGCCACTTCCTGCTGACCGGATACTAACATTCTACACTGCTCCCCATCCCACCTGTCACTTCCTGCTGACCGGATACTAACATTCTACACTGCTCCCCATCCCACCTGCCACTTCCTGCTGACCGGATACTAACATTCTACACTGCTCCCCACCCCACCTGCCACTTCCTGCTGACCAGATACTAACATTCCACACTGCACCCCATCCCACCTGCCACTTCCTGCTGACCAGATACTAACATTCCACACTGCTCCCCATCCCACCTGCCACTTCCTGCTGACCGGATACTAACATTCCACACTGCTCTCCATCCCACCTGCCACTTCCTGCTGACCAGATACTAACATTCCACACTGCTCCCCATCCCACCTGCCACTTCCTGCTGACCAGATACTAACATTCCACACTGCTCCCCACCCCACCTGCCACTTCCTGCTGACCAGATACTAACATTCCACACTGCACCCCATCCCACCTGCCACTTCCTGCTGACCAGATACTAACATTCCACACTGCTCCCCATCCCACCTGCCACTTCCTGCTGACCAGATACTAACATTCCACACTGCTCTCCATCCCACCTGCCACTTCCTGCTGACCAGATACTAACATTCCACACTGCTCCCCATCCCACCTGCCACTTCCTGCTGACCGGATACTAACATTCCACACCGCTCCCCACCCCACCTGCCACATCCTGCTGACCGGATACTAACATTCTACACTGCTCCCCATCCCACCTGCCACTTCCTGCTGACCGGATACTAACATTCCACACTGCTCCCCATCCCACCTGCCACATCCTGCTGACCGGATACTAACATTCCACACTGCACCCCACCCCACCTGCCACTTCCTGCTGACCAGATACTAACATTCTACACTGCTCCCCATCCCACCTGCCACTTCCTGCTGACCAGATACTAACATTCCACACTGCTCCCCATCCCACCTGCCACTTCCTGCTGACCAGATACTAACATTCCACACTGCTCCCCATCCCACCTGCCACTTCCTGCTGACCAGATACTAACATTCCACACTGCTCCCCATCCCACCTGCCACTTCCTGCTGACCAGATACTAACATTCCACACTGCTCCCCATCCCACCTGCCACTTCCTGCTGACCAGATACTAACATTCCACACTGCTCCCCATCCCACCTGCCACTTCCTGCTGACCAGATACTAACATTCTACACTGCTCCCCACCCCACCTGCCACTTCCTGCTGACCAGATACTAACATTCCACACTGCACCCCATCCCACCTGCCACATCCTGCTGACCGGATACTAACATTCCACACTGCTCCCTACCCCACCTGCCACTTCCTGCTGACCGGATACTAACATTCCACACCGCTCCCCACCCCACCTGCCACTTCCTGCTGACCGGATACTAACATTCCACACTGCTCTCCACCCCACCTGCCACTTCCTGCCAACCAGATACTAACATTCCACACTGCTCTCTATCACACCTGCCACTTCCTGCTGACCAGATACTAACATTCCACACCGCTCCCCACCCCACCTGCCACTTCCTGCTGACCGGATACTAACATTCCACACTGCTCCCCACTCCACCTGCCACTTCCTGCTGACCAGATACTAACATTCCACACCGCTCCCCACCCCACCTGCCACTTCCTGCTGACCGGATACTAACATTCCACACCGCTCCCCATCCCACCTGCCACTCCCTGCTGACCGGATACTAACATTCCACACTGCTCTCCACCCCACCTGCCACTTCCTGCTGACCGGATACTAACATTCCACACTGCTCTCCACTCCACCTGCCACTTCCTGCTGACCAGATACTAACATTCCACACCGCTCCCCACCCCACCTGCCACTTCCTGCTGACCAGATACTAACATTGTACACCGCTCCCCACCCCACCTGCCACTTCCTGCTGACCGGATACGAACATTGACACTGCTCCCCATCCCACCTGCCACTTCCTGCTGACCGGATACTAACATTCCACACTGCTCCCCATCCCACCTGCCACTTCCTGCTGACCAGATACTAACATTCCACACTGCTCCCTACCCCACCTGCCACTTCCTGCTGACCAGATACTAACATTCCACACTGCTCTCCATCCCACCTGCCACTTCCTGCTGACCAGATACTAACATTCCACACTGCTCTCCATCCCACCTGCCACTTCCTGCTGACCAGATACTAACATTCCACACTGCTCCCCATCCCACCTGCCACTTCCTGCTGACCGGATACTAACATTCCACACTGCTCCCCATCCCACCTGCCACTTCCTGCTGACCGGATACTAACATTCTACACTGCTCCCCACCCCACCTGCCACTTCCTGCTGACCGGATACTAACATTCTACACTGCTCCCCACCCCACCTGCCACTTCCTGCTGACCGGATACTAACATTGCACACTGCTCCCCACCCCACCTGCCACTTCCTGCTGACCGGATACTAACATTCCACACTGCTCCCCATCCCACCTGCCACTTCCTGCTGACCGGATACTAACATTCCACACCGCTCCCCATCCCACCTGCCACTTCCTGCTGATCGGATACTAACATTCCACACTGCTCTCCACCCCACCTGCCACTTCCTGCTGACCAGATACTAACATTCCACACTGCACCCCACCTGCCACTTCCTGCTGACCGGATACTAACATTCTACACTGCTCCCCATCCCACCTGCCACTTCCTGCTGACCGGATACTAACATTCTACACTGCTCCCCATCCCACCTGCCACTTCCTGCTGACCGGATACTAACATTCTACACTGCTCCCCACCCCACCTGCCACTTCCTGCTGACCAGATACTAACATTCCACACCGCTCCCCATCCCACCTGCCACTTCCTGCTGACCGGATACTAACATTCCACACTGCACCCCTCCCCACCTGCCACTTCCTGCTGACCGGATACTAACATTCTACACTGCTCCCCATCCCACCTGCCACTTCCTGCTGACCGGATACTAACATTCCACACTGCTCCCCACCCCACCTGCCACTTCCTGCTGACCAGATACTACCATTCCACAATGCTCCCCATCCCACCTGCCACTTCCTGCTGACCGGATACTAACATTCCACACTGCTCCCCACCCCACCTGCCACTTCCTGCTGACCGGATACTAACATTCCACACTGCTCCCCATCCCACCTGCCACTTCCCGCTGACCGGATACTAACATTGCACACTCCTCTCCATCCCACCTGCCACTTCCTGCTGACCGGATACTAACATTCCACACTGCACCCCACCCACCTGCCACTTCCTGCTGACCGGATACTAACATTCCACACTGCTCCCCATCCCACCTGCCACTTCCTGCTGACCGGATACTAACATTCTACACTGCTCCCCATCCCACCTGCCACTTCCTGCCGACCGGATACTAACATTCCACACTGCTCCCCACCCCACCTGCCACTTCCTGCTGACCGGATACTAACATTCTACACCGCTCCCCATCCCACCTGCCACTTCCCGCTGACCGGATACTAACATTCCACACTGCTCTCCTTCCCACCTGCCACTCCCTGCTGACCAGATGCTAACATTCCACACCGCTCCCCATCCCACCTGCCACTTCCCGCTGACCAGATACGAACATTCCACACTGCTCCCCATCCCACCTGCCACTTCCTGCTGACCAGATGCTAACATTCCACACTGCTCCCCATCCCACCTGCCACTTCCTGCTGACCAGATACTAACATTCCACACTGCTCCCTACCCCACCTGCCACTTCCTGCTGACCAGATACTAACATTCCACACTGCTCTCCATCCCACCTGCCACTTCCTGCTGACCAGATACTAACATTCCACACTGCTCTCCATCCCACCTGCCACTTCCTGCTGACCAGATACTAACATTCCACACTGCTCCCCATCCCACCTGCCACTTCCTGCTGACCGGATACTAACATTCCACACTGCTCCCCATCCCACCTGCCACTTCCTGCTGACCGGATACTAACATTCTACACTGCTCCCCACCCCACCTGCCACTTCCTGCTGACCGGATACTAACATTCTACACTGCTCCCCACCCCACCTGCCACTTCCTGCTGACCGGATACTAACATTGCACACTGCTCCCCACCCCACCTGCCACTTCCTGCTGACCGGATACTAACATTCCACACTGCTCCCCATCCCACCTGCCACTTCCTGCTGACCGGATACTAACATTCCACACCGCTCCCCATCCCACCTGCCACTTCCTGCTGATCAGATACTAACATTCCACACTGCTCTCCACCCCACCTGCCACTTCCTGCTGACCAGATACTAACATTCCACACTGCACCCCACCTGCCACTTCCTGCTGACCGGATACTAACATTCTACACTGCTCCCCATCCCACCTGCCACTTCCTGCTGACCGGATACTAACATTCTACACTGCTCCCCATCCCACCTGCCACTTCCTGCTGACCGGATACTAACATTCTACACTGCTCCCCACCCCACCTGCCACTTCCTGCTGACCAGATACTAACATTCCACACCGCTCTCCATCCCACCTGCCACTTCCTGCTGACCGGATACTAACATTCCACACTGCACCCCTCCCCACCTGCCACTTCCTGCTGACCGGATACTAACATTCTACACTGCTCCCCATCCCACCTGCCACTTCCTGCTGACCGGATACTAACATTCCACACTGCTCCCCACCCCACCTGCCACTTCCTGCTGACCAGATACTACCATTCCACAATGCTCCCCATCCCACCTGCCACTTCCTGCTGACCGGATACTAACATTCCACACTGCTCCCCACCCCACCTGCCACTTCCTGCTGACCGGATACTAACATTCCACACTGCTCCCCATCCCACCTGCCACTTCCCGCTGACCGGATACTAACATTGCACACTGCTCTCCATCCCACCTGCCACTTCCTGCTGACCGGATACTAACATTCCACACTGCACCCCACCCCACCTGCCACTTCCTGCTGACCGGATACTAACATTCCACACTGCTCCCCATCCCACCTGCCACTTCCTGCTGACCGGATACTAACATTCTACACTGCTCCCCATCCCACCTGCCACTTCCTGCCGACCGGATACTAACATTCCACACTGCTCCCCACCCCACCTGCCACTTCCTGCTGACCGGATACTAACATTCTACACCGCTCCCCATCCCACCTGCCACTTCCCGCTGACCGGATACTAACATTCCACACTGCTCTCCTTCCCACCTGCCACTCCCTGCTGACCAGATGCTAACATTCCACACTGCTCTCCACCCCACCTGCCACTTCCTGCTGACCAGATACTAACATTCCACACTGCACCCCACCTGCCACTTCCTGCTGACCGGATACTAACATTCTACACTGCTCCCCATCCCACCTGCCACTTCCTGCTGACCGGATACTAACATTCTACACTGCTCCCCCATCCCACCTGCCACTTCCTGCTGACCGGATACTAACATTCTACACTGCTCCCCACCCCACCTGCCACTTCCTGCTGACCAGATACTAACATTCCACACCGCTCTCCATCCCACCTGCCACTTCCTGCTGACCGGATACTAACATTCCACACTGCACCCCTCCCCACCTGCCACTTCCTGCTGACCAGATACTAACATTCCACACTGCTCTCCATCCCACCTGCCACTTCCTGCTGACCAGATACTAACATTCCACACTGCTCCCCATCCCACCTGCCACTTCCTGCTGACCGGATACTAACATTCCACACTGCTCCCCATCCCACCTGCCACTTCCTGCTGACCGGATACTAACATTCTACACTGCTCCCCACCCCACCTGCCACTTCCTGCTGACCGGATACTAACATTCTACACTGCTCCCCACCCCACCTGCCACTTCCTGCTGACCGGATACTAACATTGCACACTGCTCCCCACCCCACCTGCCACTTCCTGCTGACCGGATACTAACATTCCACACTGCTCCCCATCCCACCTGCCACTTCCTGCTGACCGGATACTAACATTCCACACCGCTCCCCATCCCACCTGCCACTTCCTGCTGATCAGATACTAACATTCCACACTGCTCTCCACCCCACCTGCCACTTCCTGCTGACCAGATACTAACATTCCACACTGCACCCCACCTGCCACTTCCTGCTGACCGGATACTAACATTCTACACTGCTCCCCATCCCACCTGCCACTTCCTGCTGACCGGATACTAACATTCTACACTGCTCCCCATCCCACCTGCCACTTCCTGCTGACCGGATACTAACATTCTACACTGCTCCCCACCCCACCTGCCACTTCCTGCTGACCAGATACTAACATTCCACACCGCTCTCCATCCCACCTGCCACTTCCTGCTGACCGGATACTAACATTCCACACTGCACCCCTCCCCACCTGCCACTTCCTGCTGACCGGATACTAACATTCTACACTGCTCCCCATCCCACCTGCCACTTCCTGCTGACCGGATACTAACATTCCACACTGCTCCCCACCCCACCTGCCACTTCCTGCTGACCAGATACTACCATTCCACAATGCTCCCCATCCCACCTGCCACTTCCTGCTGACCGGATACTAACATTCCACACTGCTCCCCCACCCCACCCTGCCACTTCCTGCTGACCGGATACTAACATTCCACACTGCTCCCCATCCCACCTGCCACTTCCCGCTGACCGGATACTAACATTGCACACTGCTCTCCATCCCACCTGCCACTTCCTGCTGACCGGATACTAACATTCCACACTGCACCCCACCCCACCTGCCACTTCCTGCTGACCGGATACTAACATTCCACACTGCTCCCCATCCCACCTGCCACTTCCTGCTGACCGGATACTAACATTCTACACTGCTCCCCATCCCACCTGCCACTTCCTGCCGACCGGATACTAACATTCCACACTGCTCCCTACCCCACCTGCCACTTCCTGCTGACCGGATACTAACATTCTACACCGCTCCCCATCCCACCTGCCACTTCCCGCTGACCGGATACTAACATTCCACACTGCTCTCCTTCCCACCTGCCACTCCCTGCTGACCAGATGCTAACATTCCACACCGCTCCCCATCCCACCTGCCACTTCCCGCTGACCAGATACGAACATTCCACACTGCTCCCCATCCCACCTGCCACTTCCTGCTGACCAGATGCTAACATTCCACACTGCTCTCCACCCCACCTGCCACTTCCTGCTGACCAGATGCTACCATTCCACACTGCTCCCCATCCCACCTGCCACTTCCTGCAAACCAGATACTAACATTCCACATTGCTCCCCACCCCACCTTCCACTTCCTGCTGACCAGATACTAACATTCCACACTGCTCCCCACCCCACCTGCCACTTCCTGCAAACCAGATACTAACATTCCACATTGCTCCCCACCCCACCTGCCACTTCCTGCTGACCAGATACTAACATTCCACACTGCTCCCCATCCCACCTGCCACTTCCTGCTGATCAGATATTAGGGCTCCATGCATTCCTTATGTCCCTCTTTAAGAGGTATTAGGGCTCCATACCTACCATGTGTCCCTCTTTATGATATATTAGGGGTCCTTACCTCCCAAGTGTTCCACTTTAGAAGGACAGTCACTCTTTGAGAACCAAATCTGTTCCCCATCACATTGCTCCACATCAATAAAACTAACATTAATGTTTGTTTAAACTTCAGTATATATATATGTTTATAAATCAGTCTTTGTAAAAAAAACTATTCAGTTATGAAAAGAGGTGTCAATAGGTTATGAAATAACCTAAATATTCTCGTTACTGCCCAGCCACACCCCCTAAAACAAAAGTGTCCCTCTTTGGGCATATGAAATGGTGGGAGGTATGCACATTGTCTAATGGCAAATAACTTGTAGCCTCTCCAGCTGCATGTTGTAGACTTGCATCAGTTGAAAGAGGAAATAGGCAGTTTTAAGAATTCCAGAGGTCCCCTGAGGAAATGTGAATACAGGACCACAAATATACAGTAGGTAAAAATGTAAGATCCTCTAAAGGTTTAAGAGATAAGACTTATATCGTTCTTCATGTTTTTTTAATGCCTACAAAATAAAATAAAGATAAAACGAAGTATTACTATTAGTGATGAGCGAGCGTGCTCGGCCGATGCTCGGATCGGCTCGAGCATCGCTCTGCTCGGCACATGGCGGTACTCGTCGAGTACCGCCATGTGCTCTCCCGCCATGTTCGGGTGGCGGGGATCTGTGCCGGAAGAGGCACAGATCCGAAGACGCTCCGCTGGACCACCAGGGACTGGAGGTACGGGGGCATTGCGGAGATGAAGGGGGCATTGCGGAGATGAAGGGGGACATTGTGGAAGAGGGGCATAGACTCTATGCCCCTCTTCCACAATGTCCCCCTTCATCTCCGCTATGCCCGTCTTCCACAATGTGCCCCTTCATCTCCGCTATGCCCCTCTTCCACAATGTCCCCCTTCATCTCCTCTATGCCATAGAGGAGATGAAGGGGGACATTGTGGAAGAGGGGCATAGCGGAGATGAAGGGGCACATTGTGGAAGAGGGGCATAGCGGAGATGAAGGGGCACATTGTGGAAGATGGGCATAGCGGAGATGAAGGGGGACATTGCGGAGATGAAGAGGGCATTCGGAGATGAAGGGGGCATAGCGGAGATGAAGGGGGCATTGACCAGGCACCCTCCCCTCATCAGAGCAGGGGGTGCCTGGTGTCGCCCCATTCATTTCAATGGGGCTACGGTGCTCGGCCGAGCACTCGAGCCTCAGGGGGTGCTCGGTCAGAGCACCCGAGCACCCGAGCATCGGGGTGCTCGCTCAACACTAATTACTATCCCTTCTTAAAGGGATAGTAATGTTTCATAAAAAAAGCAGCTCTAATTAATCATCATAGTATTTGGACTTTGGAGAGTGTTATTTCAATTATGTCAGAGCTGTAGTACAAGAGTAATTGAATGATAAAGTATCCCCCTCTCTCCCCTTTTACTGATGTAACACTGCTCTGCCAGAGCAGAAGGGAGGCACCCAGGTAGATTGCAGAGAGGGACAATCTTCAATTAAGATAAGGGAAAAACCTGAAAAACTTGTCAAGTGGGGCAGGGCCTTCATTGTTCTCATAGGAAGAAGATTGTCCTCTGCTGTTATCTGTCTGGTCTATGGACTGCATTCCACATCTGAGAAGAGATGGCTTACACTAGGTAAAAGGGGCAGGAGGAGAAACTCTGCTTGTGAATATCTCTTAAACCATAAAGGTTTGAGAGATAAGACTTATATCGTTCTTCATGATTTTTTAATGCCTACAAAATAAAATAGAGATAAAACGAAGTATTGCTGTCCCTTTAAGTTTAGTTGAAGCCTTCCTATAATTTCCTTCATATCTAAGACAAAAGCAACCACATGTATGTTTAGTATTACCCAAACCGCTCACTCCACCATGATGACTCCACGCTGATCACAGGAATAACTCTGAGATTCCATTCCATTAGAATAGACCAGTGGTTCCTAACCAGGGTGCTGTGACACTTTGGTGTGCCACGGACATCCACTTAGCGTGCCCCTTGTTTTCTGTAACAACTTTTATAAAAATGTAAATGTTGAGTTTTAAATGTATATTTATGGCAATTTTTATGTACAATATATTTGTCTTTGTTACTCTGATTGTGAATAACGATATTATTTGTTTGTACCCTTCATGAAATTCTTGACAATTGATATATAAAATGATAAGGGTGCTCCAAAAATTCTAGATTGCGAGTTAAGGGTGCCCTGACCAAAAAAAAAAAGATTGAAAACCACTGGAATAGACACTTTGCAGGCAAAAGAGTAAGAAAAAGGCTTTTTTTTAAAGGGATAGTAATACTTCGTTTTATCTTTATTTTATTTTGTAGGCATTAAAAAAACATGAAGAACGATATAAGTCTTATCTCTCAAACCTTTATGGTTTGAGAGATATTCACAAGCAAAGTTTCCCCTCCCGCCCCTTTTCCCTAGTGTAAGTCATCTCTTCTCAGATGTGGAATCCAGTCCATATACCAGACAGATAACAGAAGGGGACAATCTTCTTCCTATGAGAACAATGAAAGCCCTGCCCCCCTTGACAAGTTTTTCAGGTTTTTCCCTTATCTTAATTGAAGATTGTCCCTCTCTGCAGTCTACCTGGATACCTCCCTTCTGCTCTGGCTGAGCAGTGTTACATCAGTAAAAGGGGTGGGAGGGGGATACTTTATCACTGAATTACTCTTGAACTACAACTCTGACAGAAGTGAAATAACACTCTCCAAAGTCCAAATACTATGATGATTAATTAGAGCTGCTTTTATTATGAAACATTACTATCCCTTTAAGCCTTTTATTCCTAATTTACCTATTACATTCCGTATGGTACGTATGTTTAATTTTCCAGTTCTGCACACAGACAAAAACAGCAGAAAGCAGTATTGCAAATCAAATTACCATTCTGCTATTACCTAACAGCATAATGGTTTTTGCAAGGCTCTTTTGTCCGGCTGGATATGCCCTCATAGACTTGGCAGCTCAGGAAAAAATGCCTATTCAGCGTGCATAGGCTGGACCACCACAGCTTCTCCAATCTGGAGGGGGGCCCAGCCCCATATTTTGCACCAGGGCTCCCCAGGGTCTAGTTACCCATACAGCTAGAATGTATATAAAAATTAACTATTCATGTGTCAAATTCTTAAAATGTAATCCTAAACTTGTTTTAACTTGCATAAAATGTCCTGTTCAAAGAGCATTCATTTAAAGGAGCAGTAAACTTTTTTTATGAAAAAATATATATTTTAGGGATTTTCCCATTGAGTGAAATAAGGGTACTCCCACTGCCGAGAGAGTTATATTTCCAGACTTATTACAGTTTAAACCCATGTATTTTACATTAGCAGTGCCCTCTAGTGGTCAAATTCTAATTAGATTTCCTGTTAGATTCTAATGGAGAGGAAAGTCAGAAAAGTCAGTGACATACAGTTCTCCATAGAATGTGATAGAAACTGCTGAGTCACTTCCTGTCAGTTAGAACTATCAGGAAGTAAACACAGTAAATTCACTTCCTGATTATTTAAACTGTTATAAATTTTGAATAAAACATCTGACAGCGATGGGAGTGACCTTGTTTTATTCAGCAGGAAATTCTCTGTAAAATATGTGTTTTCATAAAAAAAGTTTACTGCTCCTTTAATGTCAATGGATTGTGTTTCATGCCAATGGTTCTTGTCTTCATAAAGTCTGTTATCTTTTTTTTTTGCCTCCCCCTCAGAACAGCAAGCCAGACCAGATGGATTGAGGTGAGGGACAATCTACTCTCAGCGGGATCAAGTGGAATAGACAGAAGATTGTCCCTTGTTGCAGTCTCTCCAGTTTTCTGACCAGATTCCACATCTGAGGGGAGGCATTGTGACGTATGGAAAAGGGGTGGGAGGGGACACTGTAATATAAAATAAAACGAAGGTGAAAAGGTTATGGAGTGTTAGATGTGTACACCTCATTACAAACAAGTATGCTGCAGAATCACATTGCCTTCATATCTAAACATTAGTATCTCTTTAACCCCTTAAGGACCAGGAAAATCAGAGTTGGATTTGACTTAAGGACCGGAGCAATTCTGACCTTTTTGACTATGTCTTTGTTCAGCAATGTTTTCCCTCTAATTCTTTTATTCCACCCCCATAAATTATATACTGTTTTTTGAAGCACAAATAGGGCTTTCATTTGATACCCTACGTATATGGATAACCCACCGTTTACTTTATTAAAATTAAAAAAAAGGTAAAAAAATGTAAAAAAAACCCCACAATTTTTGTTTTTTTCTCTTGGGATCAATTGGGCATAAAGGGTTAAATTTTTATGGAGACTGCATGAAAGGTATGACCGGTCAGTTATACCTACAAAATACGCAGTTTAAAGTGGCCACTGTACCCCCTGGGTGAAAATCCCCATGTCCCTTTTTCTCACCCTATTTTGACACTTTTTTATCCGTGACATTTGGCGGTGTATGTAAGTGTATTACATAGCTCCACATCAATCAAACTTTCACTTTTGTTTAATTTGATAATTTTTTTTTTGTAATAAAACATTTTTGTAAAAAAAAAAAGTGTGTTGTGTTTTTAAAAAAAAAAAAAAAGTATTATTGCAGGTCAAAAATTGACCTGCATTTAGCAAGCCTTTGGCACTAGCAGTGTAGGGGTTAATACCCCTAACTGCTGTATTTTCTTTCACCACTAGGTGTCTCCTGTCTACTTCTGTCTCCCTTACTTTCATAGCAACGGAGACAGAGGCAGACGTGACAGGCAAAGACAGCATGCTTTCTCTGCTGCCTCTGTCTGTCACTATGCCGGTACATGTAATCGCTGCTACGGTGTTCACATCAACTGGCAAGGGCAAGAAGGGCTGAGACTGAACGCCCCAGTCTCGGAGCGCTCAGTCTCAGCCTGGCATTAATGATAGCAGCGTGCACAGAGGCACGCTGCTATCATTTTAGCCATGACGGTCCTGGTACGTCATTGGTCCTTAACTCAAATCCAGGCATGACGTGCCAGGGCCGTCAAGGGTCCTTAAGGGGTTAAAGAATACAACATTTGACAAATGCTTGCCATCTCAGTTTTATTCGTTGCTCAGTTTCCATCATTTGCCATTTCCTGTCCAAAATAAACATACCTCTAAACGTATTCTAGTTCTTGTCCATCTACCGTGATTTTACTTAGTATGGTAATTTTGTTAAACATGACGCATTTTGTTGATATTCATCTTCAGACCAAAATGTTTGCTTTCCTGCTGTAACGCTTCATTGTGTTCATGCACTTCTTCAGGACTACTGGCAAAGAGTATGATATTGTCTGCAAAATGTAGGTGATATAGTTAGTTTCCATTGATCTTAAAGGGATAGTAATACCTGCAGATTATTAATCCCCATATTGTAGCTTTGTTAAAAGAAACTTATTGCCCCCAGTGTCATCTCTCAAACACTTCTGGTTTGAGAGACGATAACGCTCAAAGTTTCCCCCTCCCTCCACTTCCCTGACTGCAGGTATATCCGGTATTACTTGCATCAGGCGGCTCTGCAGAATTGCCGAGGTTGCGTTTATAAAAAAGAATTCTTTCACTAAAACGGTCTTCTACGTGTGCTTGCAAGCCAAGCCAAGACCGTTTCAGTGAAATAATTATTTTTTATAAATGCGATCTCTGCTCAGCTGCAGAGCCACTTAATGCACACAAGACTGTCGTTCGACAGCGTCCCCTGCAGTCAGCATTCAGTCAGGGAAGGGGGAGGGAGGGGGGAACTTTGAGTGCTATTATCTCTCAAACCATAAGGGTTTGAGAGATGACACTGGGGGCAATAAGTTTCTTTTTAACAAAGCTACAATATGGGGATTAGTAAGTTGCAAGTATATAGGATATTGATGTAAGCTCTGTCTATTCCTTGGTTGATCAGGGCATCAATTATTGCTTGCTTTTTCACTGAGTCAAAGGCCTGTTCATAGTCAATGAAGGATATGTATAATAGAAAGTTGTATTCATTATGTCGCTCTATAACGTGTTGCACTGTCTGGATATGGTCCATTGTACTGAAACCGCTCCTGCTTGTTCATTAGGTGGTTCTGCGTTAAAGGGATAGTCATACTTGCAAATTACTAATCCCCATATTGTAGCTTTGTTAAAAAGAAACGTATTGCCCCCAGTGTCATCTCTCAAACCCTTATGGTTTGAGAGATGATAGCGCTCAAGTTTCCACCCTCCCTCCCCCTTCCCTGACTGAAAGCTGAACGATGACTGCAGGGGAAGCTGTCGTGTATCAGGTGGCTCTGCAGCTGAGCCGAGATCGCGTTTATAAAAAAGAAATCTTTCACTGGAATGGTCTTCTACTTGTCCTTGGTTTGCAAGCACATGTAGAAGACCGCTTTGCAATGTGTTATGTACCCCTCTGGCAGTCAAAAGGGTTCATATACACACACCATGGAGGGGGACCCCTTCCGGGTTTTTTTTTTTTATTAATATGAGGGTATCAGTGAATCATTTCATTCATAAATTCTGATACTGATAAATAATATGGGGTGATGACTCATTAACCCCTGCATTACCAGTGTGGCTAATTTCAGCTGCCATGGCAATGAAGGGGCTGAGCTTGGTTGCGATGAGGGTGGAGTTATGTTTTTTTTTTTCTACTTTTCATGGTTCAGCCTTCCATTGTCCGAGCAGCAAGATGGCTATGATGTGGCAAGGGGGTGGGGAACCATTTGCCTGCATGGGTTGTGTAGGGGTGGTATGGGATGGGGGGTGGTATTTATTTATTTTTTTTAACCACAATGGTTAACCCCTATGTCATTGGAGCAGTAAGATCACTGTATCTGGCAATGAATGAGTTAATTGATGATGGAAGGAGTGTGTGGGGAGGGTGTTCGGTCACTGGGGACTGGGGGTTATTGTACCTAAGGAAAGAGTCTGATGTTTGTCCATGGGCTGCATTGGATACCTATCTGGTACTCAAAGGGTTATATTTTCCAGACCATACATTTCCTACTCTCTGTTTATAGTGGTATCCTTTTAAAATGTTGCATGAGAAAAAGTGTGCTACCAAAGGACACGGCATGTTGCCATAATATAAATGGCAACATGAGAATCTTGCTCTGCTTGACAGTCCGAGATTCTCATGTTTGGTTCTGCAAGGTCGAATCAAGTACCACAGTGTTACAGGAGAGCAAACTCCCAGGCAGTAACATTTTAACCCTTAAGCTGTCTTACATTCGATCACTGCACATAATACCTGCCTTGCCAATCTAAAAGTTCCCATTCTCCTACCCTTAGCTCAGACTATTCCACTGCTTTCTTCATCAGCTTTGATGCACCAGTTTGCATAGGCTGTCATGGCTCTATCCCATCATGCTGCACTGGTGCATCAGAGCTGTCCCTCCCATTTGCCCCTCTCTACAAGTCAGATTCTAACATTTCACACTGCTGCCCCTCCTATCTGCCACTCCCAGCCAGTCAGATACTAATATTCCACACTGCTGTGCCTCCCATTTGCCACTCCCCTCCTAGCCAGATACTATCATTCCACATTACCTTCACTCCCACTTACCATTCCCTGCCAGACAGATACTAAAACTCCTCAGTGCTGTGCCTCTCATTTGTTCTTCGTATTAAGCAGATACTAAGGTATATTCTACACTGCTCTTTCTCATCTGCCATTCCCTATAGAACAGTACTAGCTAATTGACAAATAAATAAACTAATAATCTCAAACACCTGTTTAAAATAACAAAAATGGCTGACATAACATGAAGGTAATCTTGAATACTCTTTCAGCATTTCCTAAGGTGTTATAAGTTGCTAGTATCAGTATAACATTCTATTCAGAGTCCTACATGTACCCAACATAAGTACCCACATGTTTAGTTGCTTGGAAACATTTTTGAGCTTTTAGCATTGACAATGAAGGTTTTTGTTGAGGCAGATATAACTGGGAAGTTTTGGACAGCTACACAATTTACCACGGTCTTGGTTTCTGGTAGACTAGAGGCTCTTCTGCAATGATATCATTCTCCCCATTGGTCAATATAAATAGCTGTCCTTTAATGTTAAATAATGCATTTGTTCTGTTTGCAAATTATAAGATCAAATGAAGCTTTATGTTCGAGACTGTGATTGAAATAAAGAGAAAATGGGTTTGCTTTTCACTATTCTCTTGACACATTAACACAATCTTTTCTTTGCGCTTTCCTTTGTCACGTTTAATATTCCCATCTTAGGAGATGTGATTATCTATCAAGGCATATATTTTATTGCTTTTTTGTGATATTTAGTAAAGCTGGCAGAATCCAAAAAGGTTTCTGACCCTGCTTAATAAGGACTCACAACACAGAGAGTTTCTGATTAGTTATGATTAATTGCAAGACACTCACAAAAAAATGGAATATATTTGCTCGACAATGACAAGAATGACAAGCCAAATGTAGCCTGCGGTGTGCAGGAGAAACGCAGAGGAATATTAATGAGCGCACAATACCAAGAGCAACAGGTAAAGATCATTAAGTATTATTGGATTTTGATTGTTGCTTAGACATGCTTTTAATTAAATCATATTACGCCGGCTGATGCTCTAATCTTGTTCTGGGGTTCACTTGTAATGAGAAAAACACATATACATTCTTTGACACTTAGCCTTTTTCCATCATCCACTGGTAGTCACAAAACCACACTTTCTGGCACTACAATCTTCTTGTTTTGTGGTTCACTGGTAGTCATAAGACCACAAATACATTGCCTGAAACCTAACTTTGTTCCACCGTCCATTGGTAGTCACAGAACCTCACACATATTGTCTGAGACCGTGGTAGTCACAAACCACACATACACTGTCTGACGACACCCCAGCCTTGCTCCACTGTCCACTGGTAGCTATAGAACCACTTATATACTGCCTTGTTCCCAGCCTTGTTCCATTGTCCACTGGTAGTCACAGAACAACAAAGACACTGTCTGACGGTTCACTTTTAAATGGTTGCATGCAAAAGAGAGTGCAATAACAAGACACAGTAACCATGTCACCATGCTAAAAATGAGAATCTTGCACTGCATGAAAGAGACACCACCACTTGCAGAGGCAGAGTTTGAAAAGGGCAGCCACGGCACCCTTTGTACTGTGGTCCACAGCGGCATCAGTGCATCACAAAATAAAATAAAAAATTATTTGAAAAAAGGGGAGTGACTGGGCCGCTACTGGGCGCCCCAGAAAATTGGGAGCCCTAGGCCAGTGCCTAGTCATCCTCTTGGTAAATCCGGTCCTGTACATACATACATACACACACATACATACACACACACACACACACACACACATCCACATACATACGCACACATACATACACACACACACACACACACATCCACATACATACGCACACATACATACACACACACACATATACATATACACACACACACACATCCACATACATACATACACACATACACAAACATAAACACAGAAACATACACACACACACACATATCCATAATCACACAAAGATGCACACACACACACGCACGCACAGGTACATACACACCCACGTACACATACACACCCACACAAACAAACATAAACACACACGTGCATACACACACATAAACAAAAACAAAAGTACATACACATATACACACACACAGACACATATACAAACATAGACATGCACATACACACGTACATGCACACACGTACATACACACACATACATACACACATACATACACACATACACACACATACACACATACATACACACACACACATACACACACACACATACACACATACATGCACACACGTACATACACACACATACACATACAGAGACAGGCTGTCTCCCACTTGCTCTCAGTCCTTGGCGTGGGCTCAGTGCCAGACACCAGCTTGTCTGTCCCCGTCTTTCGTATGTTTCATCTCTTCAGCGCCAGCTGATTCCAAAAAGCTGCCCGGTTTCCATGACAACCGAATCCCTTGCTGCCCATTATAAACCATACAGCCCTTCTAAGATCAGGCAAAATATGAACAGGTGATTCCCCTATTCCAAAATCCTCAGCCATCCGATAAAAATAAAGTTTTCTAAGTGTAAAATCACATTTCAAGAGCAGACACAATATAGAGGCCTAAGCTATTCAGCAGACATAGTATCATCATTACTGTTCCTGTCTTTGCAACTTTGTAATGCAGGGTTCTCAGACAGGGCTCCCTGAAGTAGCTGAAGATGTTCTATGGAACATCTTTAGCTATATATATATATATATATATATATATAGCTAATCTCACATAAGTGAGTACACCCCTCACATTTTTGTAAATATATTTATTTTATATTTCATGTAACAACACTGAAGAAATGACGCTCTGCTACAATGTAAAGTAGTGAGTGTACAGCCTGTATAACAGTGTAAATTTGCTGTCCTCCTCAAAATAACTCAACACACAGCCATTAATGTCTAAACCTTGGCAACAAAAGTGAGTACACCCCTAAGTGGAAATGTCCAAATTGGGCCCAATTAGCCATTTTCCCTCCCCGGTGTCATGTGACTCATTAGTGTTACAAGGTCTCAGGTGTAAATGGGGAGCAGGTGTGTTAAATTTGGTCTTATCGCTCTCACACTCTCTCATACTGGTCACTGGAAGTTCAACATGGCACCTCACGGCAAAGAACTCTCCGAGGATCTGAAAAAAAGAATTATTGCTCTACATAAAGAAGGCCTAGGCTATAATAAGATTGCCAAGACCCTGAAACTGAGCTGCAGCACGGTGGGCAAGACCATACAGCGGTTTCACAGGACAGGTTCAACTCAGAACAGACCTAGCCACGGTCGACAAAAGAAGTTGAGTGCATGTGCTCAGCGTCATATCCAGAGGTTGTCTTTGGGAAATAGATGTATGAGTGCTGCCAGTATTGCTGCAGAGGTTGAAGGGATGGGAGGTCAGCCTGTCAGTGCTCAGACTATACACCGCACACTGCATCAAATTAGTCTGCATGGCTGTCGTCCCAGAAGGAAGCCTCTTCTAAAGATGATGCTCAAGAAAGCCCACAAACCGTTTGCTGAAGACAAGCAGACTAAGGACATGGATTACTGGAACCATGTCCTGTGGTCCGATGAGACCAAGATAAACTTATTTGGTTCAGATGGTGTCAAGCATGTGTGTCGGCAACCAGGTGAGGAGTACAAAGTCAAGTGTGTCTTGCCTGCAGTCAAGCATGGTAGAGTAATTACTCCCTGAAGAAGCGCTGTTAACCAGCACGAAACGTGTCGGAGATTTGTGGTGCAGTAATAGAACTCATTTTTATATGCTAATCTTGAAAGAAATCCCAGCTAAAAGATGATGAGATACAAGCGGTGACTGAAGACACACTAAAGACGGTTAAACCTGCCCTCTGCAGACCGGAGGAAAACGGAAAAACGTACATCTTATCTTTCAAGTACAAAGACCTCCACCTTTACCTGCAAATAAGGAAAAAAGGACACAAATAAAGATGGGAGGAGAAAGAAACAAAGAACTGACGTGAGGTGTCCAGGAGGACGGGAGAGGCAAAACACACAAAACAGGAATTATCCATAAGGGTTTAAAACCCCTAAAAACTGTAAGTGACATCAGTCACCGACAAAGAAACAGACGCAATAAGAAACAAAATATATATTGTCTGATTATATCTGGTACATTTCAGATATAAGCGTGGACACATTATATTACGCAAACACGGAGGCGTTCAGCACTGCACGGGTTATATGTAAACGCTGAAGAAGAAAGAAAAGCACCCCCAAAGCATAATGTTTCCACCACCATGTTTGACAGTGAGGATGGTGTTCTTGGAGTCATAGGGCCGTATGTTCAAAGGGATAACGACATTAAATTGTCGTATGAAAGACAAAAATAAGTCCTTGAATGCATGAACGACATATTTTCTATAGAGTATACGACAAAAAAATAGTAATTTCCGTTGTGTACGACACAATTCCAGAACTGACTGGCAAAGGGGCGTGGTTAGGGCGTGGCTAAACTATTCTCCAGTGTTGTATAGAGGAAAAGAAAATTTGTCGTAACTAACGACAAAAAAATGTCTTTCAAAAGACAAAATTTGTACGTTAAGAAAAAAGTGCAGGGAATGTGTTCTGAATGTGAGAATTTTTGTCTTTAGTTAAGACATTTTTGTCGTTAGTTAAGACATTTTTAAAGACATTTTTGTTGTTAAGACATTTTTAAAGACATTTTTGTCTTTAGTTAAGACTTTTTTTGTCGTTCCATACGACAATTTCAGTCAGGACAAACGACATATTTCCAATCACAACCGACACTCTCTGAAAATATTAATGATCCCAACGACACTGTACTTTGAAAAGTCGTTACAAACGACAAAAGCTATTTCGCTACTTCTTTGAACATATGGCCCATAGGCAGCATTCATCCTCCTCCAAACACGGTGAGTTGAGCTGATGCCAAAGAGCTCGATTTTGGTCTCATCTGACCACAACACTTTCACCCAGTTCTCCTCTGAATCATTCAGATGTTCACTGGCAAACTTCAGATGGACCTGTACATGTGCTTTCTTGAAGAAAACACAAATAGGAGGGCGCCCAATCGTGCCTATTATCCTTAGATAACAAATACAAATGTATATATATGTAATTATACTCACAAAGGTGAATGTTACTTAGGGGCTTATACCCTTCAGTAACTAATCATGCTCGCAGAGAAAATTAACCTGTCTCTGCTCAGGTGTCCCCAGGTATCATAGGGATCCAGAAAAGGCTGTGCTGCAGTCGTTTTTAAAGTTGTATTTAATTAAAAAATATATTATAAAATAAAAATTGCTCATAAGAGCTTACAAAAATAAAACACCACTATTAAAAGAAAAAGGTTCAACCAAGCAAAACGTTTCGTGGCTCACTTGCCACTTCTTCAGATGCAGAAGAACCTCACACTTCAAGATACATGAGCAGGGGGACCTTGCGGGTGCTGCAGGATTTCAGTCCTTCACAGTGTAGTGTGGTACCAATTTTTTCTTGGTGACTATGGTCCCAGCTGCCTTGAGATCATTGACAAGATCCTCCCGTGTAGTTCTGGGCTGATTCCTCACTGTTCTCATGATCGTTGAAACTCCATGAGGTGAGATCTTACATGGAGCCCCAGTCCGAGGGATATTGACAGTTATTTTGTGTTTCTTCCATTTACGAATAATCGCACCAGCTGTTGTCACCTTCTGACCAAGCTGCTTGGCGATGGTCTTGTAGCCCATTCCAGCCTTGTGTAGGTCTACATTCTTGTCCCTGACATCCTTGGAAAGGTCTTTGGTCTTGGCCATGGTGGAGAGTTTGGAATCTGATTGATTGATTGCTTCTGTGGACAGGTGTCTTTTATACAGGTAACAAGCTGAGATTAGAAGCACTTCCTTTAAGGAAGTGCTCCTAATCTCAACTTGTTACCTGTATAAAAGACACATGGGAGTCAGAAAACTTGCTGATTGATAGGGGGTCAAATACTTATTTCACTCAGTAAAATGCAAATCAATTTAAAACTCTTTTGAAATGTGTTTTTCTGGATTTTTGTTGTTGTTATTCTGTCTCTCACTGTTCAAATAAACCTACCATTAAAATTATAGGCTGATCATTTCTTTGTCAGTGGCCAAACGTACAAAATCAGCAGGGGATCAAATAATTTTTCCCCTCACTGTATTAAAAAAAGAATTTAAATGCCCCCAGACACATCTCTCAAACCTTTATAGTTTGAGAGATATTCGCTGTGAAAGTTCCCCCCTCCTCTTTCCCAGACGTCGGCACTCTAGCTGATTGCAGGGGAATCCTGTCCCTAGACAAGCGGAGGCTCTTCAGCAGAGCCGAGATTGAGTTATTGAAAAAGAAATCCTTCACTGGAATGGTCTACAAAGTGTGCTTGGAATCCCAGGACCGGATTCCTCTGCAGTAAGCTAGAGCATTGAGGTCAGGGGAGGGGGAACTTTCACAGCGAATATCTCTCAAACCATAAAGGTTTGAGAGATGGGACTGGGGGCATTTAAATTCCTTTTTTAATACCTACAATAGGAACATAAAAAAAAAATGAAGTGTTACTATCCCTTTAAATATCAGTGAAACTTAACATAAAAGTTACTTTGAAAGCTCTTTAAAAGTTAACTAAGTTGTTATAAGGTGTCAGATCCACTCTTACTTATTATCAACAGTGAAACAAATGTATATGACTACTAGCTGACATGTGAAAGACTAACAATTCGTAGATTTTTTTCTTTTTTCAGTTAGATTTGTCTTGTAATGAACATTACTTAAAACGTCTGCAGAAGAATATCAGAATATTAAATGGATTGATTATTAGTGTTCCATAGGGATTTCAGTTGAAACCAAAGGTTTCCACAACATGAAAATGTTTGGGTACCACTGTTGTAACATGTGTGATGCCCAGTATTATGGAAAATCATGATGGAAGTGAATTATGAGTCACAATGCTTTGGAGGCATATAGGGGTTGAGTTACTGAAGTTTATGGGTAAATGATGAAGTTTAAGGGTAAAGGATGAATTCTCATACGTCCACTGTGAGGAGACACCCCTGTTCAACATTTTTACAGGACCGATCATAGCATTAAGATCTCAAAGAGACTGAGAAATTGTAAGACACAGAGAGACAGAAAGATCTGGCAGTATAAACTGATAACCAGGTTTAAAGTGTTAGTAATGTCCCAGTAAAATTATTTTGCATTATGTAGAGCTGAAAAAGTTTAATTGAATGCAAGAAAATGTATCTCTCAAACAGCTATGGTTTGAGAGATACACACATTCAAAGATTGATGTTTCCTGCTGTCAGCTGTAAAGCTGTCAGTAGGAGATATGTGTCAGCCGACACAGAGGCTGTTCAGCAGAGCCGCAATCTCGTTATTTAAAATGAATAACTTCATTGAAATGGTCTACAATGTGTGCTTGCAAACAATGAACACTTTTGAGACCATTCCAATTAAGTCATTCATTTTAAATAACGCAATTGCGGCTCTGCTGAAGATCCTCTGTGTCAGCCGACATGGATCTCCTGCTGACAGATTTACAGTTGACAGCAGGAAACATCAAACTTTGAATGCATATATCTCTCAAACCATAGTGGTTTGAGAGATACATTTTGTTTTTTTTTGCATTCAATTAAACTTTTTCAGCTCTACAGAATACAAAATATTTTTACTGGGACATTACTAACACTTTAACACTCTGAACTGTGGCTTGCACCATGATAAGGAATGTATGTCACATTATCCCACAAGATAAAAATATTTTGGTTCCTTTGGGTACTAGGGTGCTGCATGTCTCATTGCAAATGATGGGTTGTGCACCCTTCTAGTGTTAGGAGGGCTAGCCCACACACACATTCTAAGCTATCTCTGGTCAAATGCACTGGAGCTGGAGGTAATTAATCCTGTTTGCAAGTTCTAGTCCACTCCAATAAGCTGTTAAAGAGGATAGAGTTTAATTTACACACTGAGAACACACACTCTGCTAATGGAATTTGACCCTTGGGTTATGTGTATGAGTGTGTAAAGTCATGTACTGTGCATTCAGTTCACTGCTCATACATTCATCTGGGCAATTAAGGTAAGGCGTCCTTACCTTGGGGCATCTAAGTTGTTTACATGTGTTTAGGAAGGCTCAGCATTAGATCTTTGGGTGGGCAGCATGTTGGACTTAAACTCCCATCATTTGCAAGTGGCACTAATGGATGTGGGTTGAAGTGAAGTTTAAGGAGGAGACATGAGAATCTCATGCTTTTGCAGGGAGAGATTCTCATGAGAGATTCTATTTTTTTTTCAAAAGCTTTATTGGGAGGAAAAGTCAATGAAATACCAAAAAATATACAGAATGACAGTGTTTCAAATTAAGAAGTAGCAAGATACCACCTGTAAAGGGGTTGCAGAATAACAGGTGAACTGCAAATACAATTACCAGAAGCAGCCAAATAGAACAGCATACATATTTTACAGTACATAACCATACTTCGGGGTTACCTCAAGCAACATCACATTATTAGCAATAATCGTCATCTGTATTTAACAACAGAAGCAACTACGAAAGTGATGGTAGAGAAGAAATTTAAAACAAAAAGAGAAAGAGAGAGTAGTAAAAACAAAATGCAGAAAAGAAAGGAAGATAGAGTTAGAGAGAGAATGAGATAGAGCTCAGCACTCAATCGTTTCAGTATCAAGAGCCATAAGCCCAAGGGCAGAGGAAAGGGTGAGACATCCACAGGCCAGAAAAGGAGCCCAAAAGAGGGAACACATGAAATTTGCATCATGATTGTCATATAACTGAAACCTTCAGAGTCGAAGTTGTGAGCCAGTCAATGCGAAAGAGTACACCCATTAGGAATAAATCTGAATCCAAAACACTCTAAGTATGAGCTATTGACCAAAGACAAGCAACCACAATAGAGTAATCAGAGAACAAGGATACCAAATAAAGGTGTAGAGATGGAATATCAACCAGTGTCCATGTATATGTCAGAGAAGAAAACTTAGACCAGGAGACTCATGACCCACCCCTGAACTCCCAAAAGACCTTTCAGATAGACCAAACATCATCAAAGGAATCCAAGGAGCCTATAGAAGAAGCATGTAGTCTTTCCAGCTCGGACATCCCCTTCACCCCAGCCAACCATGCATCAATTGAGGGAGGGTCAGCAGATTTCCAACATTTCGGAACCATGTGACAAGCATGGTACAACAAATAGTTAAAGAGATAGTAATACTTAAGTATTACTAATCCCTATAGTAAAGCCCTACTAAAAAAAAACGTATTGCCCCCACTGTCATCTCTCAAACCTTTATGGTTTGAGAGATGATCACTTCTAAAGTTGCCCTCTCCCTCCCCCTTCCCCGTAGTCAGCAGTCTAGCTGAGTGAAAGGAAGAGAGTTGTACGACTTTCAGGCGGCTCTCCAGCACAGCCTGATCGCGTTAACTAAAAAAAAAAAACTTTCACTAAAAAGGTCTTCTTGCAAACCAAGCACATGTAGAAGACCATTTTAGTGAAAGTTTTTATTTTAGTTAACACGATCCGGCTGTGCTGGAGAGCCACCTGAAAGTCGTATGACTCTCTTCCCTGCAGTCAGCTAGAATGCTGACTACGGGGAAGGGGGAGGGAGAGGGCAACTTTAGAAGCGTTCATCTCTCAAACCATAAAGGTTTGAGAGATGACACTGGGGGCAATACGTTTTTTTTTTAGTAGGGCTTTACTATAGGGATTAGTAATACTTAAGTATTACTATCCCATTAAAGCGGAACTAACACCCCTAACAAAGGTCGTCTTTAATAATTCCCTATCTGGCGACTAGCTGCTTAGTAGCGCTAGTCGCCAGAATTATTACCTCTTCATGGAGAAATTTGAAGTGATCCACGGCTGGCAGGCAGGACGGAGCGAGGACATCTTGCCCTAGTGACGTCCACGCGCCTGTGCTGTCAGTCCCAGATGGCTGTAGGAGGCGTTGCTAGGCGCCATTCGGCTCCGGAAGGGACTGACAGAGCAGGCGTGCGGACGTCACTAGGGCAAGATGTCCGCGCTCCGTCCTGCCAACGCGAGAGGAGAGGTATCGGATGAAGCGGGCAGCAAATACAAGCCTACCACCCGCTTCCTCCTATGTGTCTCTCCCCTCCTCCGCTTTCTCCAATGCCTCTCTAGTCCCCAGGCTTACACTGTATTATGCTGCGGGATTCACAGCCACCCGCAGCAATGACAGTTTTTATGAATGAAGATGAGGGAAGCGCTGCAGTCACAGTGCAGCCTGCTCCCTCAGTTGTATTTTAACCCTTTGAGTGCCAGAGTGGTACGCAACGCATTGCTTTGCAATGCGTTGCGTACCACTCTGGCACTCAAAGGGTTAGCTTAGATCTCATCCATTTATAATGTTCTACTTACTGTGTCCCATTGCTATTAGTACTTTTGCTCCACTCTCCATTTGAAGGAGAGTGGAGCAAAAGTACTAATAGCAATGGGACACAGGAGGTAGGGCGTTAAAAATGAATGAGATCTAATTTAAAGTATGTGTAATAATAGTATTTTAATAAAAAAAAGTTTAAAACACACACACACACACACACACACATATATATACAGGCAAGGTATGTAGTCCATACCTTGCCTATTAACCCTTTGGGTACCAGAGGGGTAGGAAACATGCTAAGCAATGCTTTCCTACCTCTCTGGTACTCAAAGGGTTAATTGTGGAATAAAAGACAGATTTGCCCACTACATGGAAGTCCATGAGGTGGATGTGGATGGGGTTAGTATGTCCCATATATGCAATATATGTGACATACTAAGGGGGGGATGTGGAAGGGGGCATTGTGTAGTGCTTGGTGTACTAGTTTTATTGATTGTAACCCTTTGAATGCCACAGGGGTGAGCAGTGCACATCCCTATGGCATTCAAAGCTGTCCATGGTGCTGAAAGCCATCTCTGTGTTCCCCTAGTGGCTGAGTAGGGAAAAGCACAGAGAATGCTGTTCAGAACTGTCAACGTGGATTTTTTACTCTGCCTACTGTGCTGTTCTCCAAAAAAAATAGGCGAGAGAAATGTTGCAATTTAACGCGAGTTAGCCCTAACTCCAACATTTGAATGGCTTTTGGCGTTGCTTGTACAATATCCTCTATGGGTGAGATCTTGCTGTTCTGACGACGGGCGACGTGTCTTTCAGAACTGGCGTTGCTTCTTACTAGTGGAACATTTGCATTGCTCAGTTGACATTAAAACCTGCGTCGCCAGTTTTTTCTGCCGACTCCAACATTTGAATCGAGCCCTAAATCCCTAAAAACTTGTTCTTATTGGAAGAATATAATACCGCTATGTGTGCGAATATATATATTCTCAGAATATTCTCAGATAGACATATTTATAAACGTGACTTTATTTCTTTATAAATATGACCAGGCGTTGTGAAGTTTAGTGAAGATTCCTAAGAATACACTAAGAAGGCTTTTAATACATCACCCCCAATGTGCCTAACACATTCTGTACAAAGATGCATACATGATGATAATGTTATATAAGACTAAATATATATATTATTATTTATTATTATTGTAATTTGTGAAAATGCCATAATGAAATAATAGATATATCTAGTGACACGTCTGCGTAGAAAATGGTAAATCTCAGCCATTGATGTTATATAAACTGGCACAGTTATAAAATTGTTCTATATTCTATGAGGCTGTGTTTAACGGTAAATTGAATTTTAGAAATACAATGACACTTTCCATTAAAGCCAATCTCCTTAAAAGGAGATTTTAGGACTCTTTTATGTTACTTTATGCCGTTAGGATTAACAATGGAAAATCAGGTCAGTTTTGTAAAATGGGTGCGTGGCTTACTTAACACAAATTAACTATCAGACTGCCAGAGGGCTGTCAACACTCCTCTGGCACTCAAAAGGTTAATAGCAAACAAATAGGAAGATTTTACTGCCCTGAAAATATACATATGTGTTTCACTAATATATTAAAAAATATATTTTTTTTCTTGTAGTACTTGCAAATATGGCTTCAATAAAGCTTGACAAGAGCACCGTCAAGTCATCCCGATCTCCACACACCCTTCTCCCCCCTTAATAAATACCACAGAGGCTATCCGGATGGGTCAAAAAGGCCACAGCATTTATTAACATAAGTATCATTAACTTAACATTTATTAACACATCCTTAATGAATTATAACATCAATATAATCTATACCTTACCATAACAAACATAACATCTTAGTGCTTGTCAGAACGTCACACTACTTGACTGGGGGACATGCCACCATCCAACCCTGCCCTGTTTGAACGTGGCAAGTAATAGCCCACCAGCCGTAATTTCCTACCCCTTGGGCCCCATGCCCAAGAGTCTTAAACCCGTACCATCACCACAACCACCTGGCTTGCCCGGCAAGCACCCGCCAAGCTCTGACAAAACCGCCAGCACATCCGACCACCCATGGTCCCCCCCACCACATGCCCAACACCCCTTGCACCGAAAGGAACCACACTCCAGAGGACCAAAAGGCACGCAGCAGGGGTGGGCGGGTGGGAACCGTTCGCGTGCAGCTCCAGACTCAAGGTGGCCGCGGGACCACAATCCCTTGTGGCCGAAGGATCCTGTACCCCGTCACTTCCTCTTCCTTCCGGGCTTTGTCATGCCCCCTCTGCCTACTCCGTTCGGCTCTGGTAGGCTCTTTCTTATATGTATGTAAAAACTTTAAAGGAACACCAATCCCGCACTTAGCTTAAACAATTCAGAAAATCCTAATGGCCATTATGAATAAATTTTAACCCTTTGAGTGCCAGAGGGGTACACAACGCATTGTAACGGCAATCAAAGGTTTAATGGATTGTCTACACTTAGGCAGACACGATTCTTTGTTGCAGGATTCTGAATCCTCCAATCAGCCAATTCCGGTTCTTTTATGGAGGAAACCAAAATGTAGTACAAAGTATATTTTATTAAAATAAATAACAACATATTATGTGATGTTCCAGGGCAGCTGCCACTTTTAGGCCAGGATTCATCAAGGTGGGAATGGATTAATGTGCAGGAAAATCGGAGGATTTCTCTACACATTAACCATTCACCTATTCAGCAACTTTCGGATTGTTGTCACAAGGACAGAACAAAATGGTCCAGGGGACTAAGGGAATACCAGCTTGTCGCGGGAACATGACCATCCTGCCTGTTTTAAAGGACACCATCCTCTGGATTTTACCCAGGTTGCCCTGGGTGGTAAGTTTAAAGGAACCCCATGGACTTTACATGGAGATAAGTAGGTGTTACCAGATGGAGAGATTTAGGACTATAACATTTGATATATTACTCATTGTATTATATATTGTGTGGTATAATCTAATAGTGTGCGGTGTTATAATATACAGTCTGACAGGATGTGGTAACTGGAAGCTAGAAGGCAGAGATAGTGGGGATTGGGCGTTGCTTCCAATATATTGCTAGAGTGCAGAGATAGTGGGGGTTGGGCATTGCTTCCAAAATATTCTAGGTCTGGGCTAAGGAAAGATTGGAATGTTAATTGATTCCTGCTGTGCTTCCTTGACCAATCAGGGAGGTTACTTATGATCCAGTGAGAAGGTTCCTTTTTCAAGCCCTAATATGCATGCTTATCTTGATAAGGGTGCTGGTGACTGGTCAAGCATAGAAACACTGTCCCAAGTCCTCGTTTGCATGCTGATCTTGATAAGAGTCTCTGTAGTGTATATAAGCTGTGTGTTTAATTCAATAAAAGAGAGTTCTTCCCTTCATCAAGTCTCGGCTGATGTTTGGGAACAGGAGGTTCGGTATGCTATTGGAGAGTTATTCTGAGGGAGAAAGGAACTACAATGGAGTTATCCAGCTTATGATACAAGGGTCACGTTACAATTGTATCTGGCCATTGCTTATACTTCAATAAGCAATGGTCAGATAGATCCACAAATGTGATCCGCTAGCTTCAAGCTGGTGAATCCCATTTGAATGCATGGGGCGAATACACACATGAACATTTTTGCTTATGCATATAAGTGTGTTTTTCCCATGACTGACCAATTTAAGCAACTTTCTCTGCTTCGCATACGCAAAGCAGGGAAACACGCAAAATCATTGATGAATACCCAAATGTATCCATCAACGATCGAGGCTTTTCCGGCAGTTTGATGAATCCCAGCCTTAGTGGGGACAAGAAGCAGCAGGAAAACTCGCTTTGAAATACACAAAGATGACATCACAGACCCCGATTAGTACAGAGCTAAGTGGCGAAGAATATAGGTAGAAAAGTTTAAACTGATCACCCACCATAAGGTAAACAATATCAAACCAAAGATCAAGGTGTTTATTACTTATCAGAATAGTGTAATGAGACAAACACCCACATATATGATAAAAATATATAGGAAAAAGATATATCACAATGTACAAGTATATGAGAGATTAATACAAGGATATCTCTGGTGAGCTATTCAGTCCAAGGCTTGATCAGGTGACCAGGGGACACCCCTTAAGATTAAAGGAAAGGAGGTTTAGGCTTCAACAGAGGAAGGGTTTTTTTACAGTAAAGTCTGTTAACTTATGGAATTCCTTGCCCAAGTATGTGGTAATGACAGATACAATGGATACATTTAAGAGAAGGTTAGATACATTTCTGTTAAAAGGGAACATACAGGGTTATACTGTGTATTAGTAGGTAAAACAGGAAGGTCTGATAAATACTAACTTATTTGGTAGAAAGAAAGCTATATAAGTCTCACATCTCTGGGTTATGAGGCAAAGATTGAACTTTTGTCCATTTGGTATATTAGAAAAACATATGGTAGATAAAGGTGGAGAAGTCATAGTTCTGAGTTACACAGATGATATTGAAAAAATTCAGATTGAAAAAAAAGATCATACCTATAACCATACCTTTAGTTTTCAAATACAATTATAAAGGAAGGTTGATAAACAGAGGAGTGGAAATGAGAGAGATCATTACCAGCGGTACAAATATTCCTAGAGCCCCCCCCCAGTGTCTCAGCAAGTAAATCTGTTACTTAAGCACTTGCTGTAAACAATGATTATTTATTAATGTAACAGGGTTTTGCGTAGGCCCACAGACACCCCTGTGGTCCTTTACCCCAGAAACCTCCTTGTGCTCTGCAGGCCGATCCTGAGCCTCCGCTACATGGGAGTTGGGGTACATGACTGTGGCAGTGCCTCCACCCAGCTGGGCCTCCAGGGTATGGATGTGGGGCCCAGTTGGGAACATATTTAAGTGAGCAATAAAACTGACACAGAACTATCTTAAATAGAACTTTGTATTGCACAGAAAGAAAAACCTATGCACGAATATAACAGATACATGAATATAATACAGTAAAACAGTACAAGAATGCAGTGGTCAATATGGTATTAACCCACCACAACAAATACTACGGCCCACCCTAGGCTTCACCCTAGTGGCAGTTGGGTACCATTAGTTGGTGCACATAGTTGAGGCAGGGCCGGATTTGCCGTTAGGCAGAGTAGGCATCTGCCTACAGGCGCACCCCACAGAGGGGCGCCTGTCACTGGGACCCTTCAAGAAAAAAAAAAAAGTTGCCTCGCCGCCCGGAAGAAGCCGCGTGACCGCCAAACACAGGCGACACAGTCCCCGCGGCTATGGCAATGCGCCCAGGATTAGCAAGATAGTGCGGCTGGTAGAAGTGAGACCGCCGATGAACGCCAGGACCGGCCTCGTGCCTGCACCTCCAGCCGTGAGGTACTGTGAAAATATCCTGCCCTGTAGCACTGCCCACCTGGCTTACTGGACTCTTTGGAATTATATTAAGGTGATTTCCTTATAGTGCGCTTGTTTAGTTTTTTTGTGTTGATGAACAAACTTTGCCAACATTACAGTTGTTTTCAAAGGGGCTTTAAACCCCCTGGGTCCTAGAGGGGCCCCAAATGCAACAGAAATGGATAGTTCAGGGGGTTAATACCAACCACTTGTAAGTTCTAGACCTGGGAGGGCTGATAAAATGAATGCTGTAAGGTAAACATCAACTACTGCTAGTAGGCTAATTCTAAGGCTGGATTTTAAGTCCTTGTTGGCAGAAGAGCACAATATACGAATAGTAGTATTTAAGGGGTTATAGGGCACATGTAACCCCTTGAGTACGAAAGGGGGATCCAGCAGCTACAGGTCTGTGCCAAAGATGGCACATACAGACCTCTCCTGCTGCTGGACCACCAGGGAAGAGGTAGGAAACGGACACTGGGGGACATGTGGAAATGATGGGGCAATATGGATCTGATGGGGGGCAAGATGGAGATGATGGCAATGTAGAGATGATGGGGCAATGTATGTGAGGGTAAGTTGGAGCTGATGGGGGGCAATATGGAGATGAAGGGGGCAATGTGAGGGTAAGTTGGAGCTGATAGGGGCAATATGGAGATGATGGGGGGCAATGTGGAGATTAGGAGCATTGTGGAGGTGTCCAGTGGAGATGGCCAAGGGGGGGGGGGGGCGCTTCAGTTTTCTGTGCCTACAGGCTCCTGAGACGTAAATCCGGCCCTGAGTTGAGGCCCAGAGTAATTGTAATTCACATTATGGTTTGTGTTATGCTGTAATCTTCCAATGATCAGATAAACTATAGAGCAAGGTCTCTTTAATTGTGTAACCAGATTCAGGGTGCCCTGTGGTGAAACAGGGGGAGAGCTTTCAAGCTTACCACTCCACAGTCTGCAATCTGGTCAGGAAGGAGAGCTCCTGCTCCTTTACCTGCTGCTGGAATTCTTGGACTCCTCACAGCATTCTCTGCCAGGATCAGTTATGTGCCTTTGTTTGCTGGAATGCCTCTTCCAGGATCCTCCATCACTGGATCAGCCAGATCAGAATTCCCTGCTTAGAAGAGGCTACTTCACCCACTTCAGCTCTAAAAACAACTCCAAACTAAAATGGAGTCCTGAATATCCATTTATCTTCATAGGAGCTCGCCATCTGCTGGGCACTCCACAGGAACTGCAGAATAGTCAGTAGCAGCAGAAATCTCTGTGATCCCAGAGGGGTAACATAGTACCTTTGCCTCATAACCCAGAGACATGAGAATTATATCGCCTTTCCAGCTGCCAAATAATTTAGTCTTTATCAGTCTTTCCTGTTTGGCCTACTAATATACAGTATAACCCTGTATGTTCCCTTTTGAAAGAAAGGTATCTTATCTTCTCTGAAATGTATCCATTGTATCTTCCATAACCACCACCTTTTGGCCAGGAATTCCACAGTTTAACAGACCTTACTAGTAAAAAACCCCTTCCTCTGCTGAAAAACCTCCTTTCCTCTAATGTATTACAGCAGACATTGGTAACCATTCCTTTATATGTTAACAATACAAGTCATTTCTTATACTTACTCTGTAGTTATCAAGCGCTGCTTAAATATTTAACCCTTTGAGTGCCGGAGGGGTGTCCATTGCATTGGGCACCCCTCTGTCACTCAAAGGATTAATACTAATATCAATGGATGTTGGGGGTCTTTACATAAACTTATTGCATGAAGGAGAGTACAAGCAATTGAACATTTAACTCAATGGGAAATGTGTATGTGTTCCTTATGGGGAAATTGGATTAGAATTTGAATTTCTTCAGTTCTGTGTAATAATCAGCCTCAGAGACTTAGTGCATTGGCTGTAGTGAAAGATATATTTCTTTGGTGTCCAAGAAATCAGAAGATTGGATCTGTATATTTCATTATAAAAATGTTATTATACACTCAATGGACATTTTATTAGGTACACCAGTCTAGTAATGGATAGGACCCCCTTTGCCTCCAGAACAGCCTGAATTTTTCACAGCATGTATCCAATAAAATGTTGGAAACATTCCTTTGGGATTTTGGCCCATGCTGATCCGATAGCATCACACAGTTTCTGCAGATTTGTTGGCCAGACTTTCTGCTACCAACCTTCCATTCCACCTCATCCCAGAAGGAGCTCTATTGGATTGAGATCTGGGGGCTTTGCAGACCATTGTAATAAAATAAAGTCACTGTCATGTTCGAGGAACCAGCTTGAGATGATGTTTGCTTTGTGACATGGAACATTATCATGCTGTAAGTAGCCATTTGAAGATGGGCAGACTGTGGCCATTTCTTTTTACTATTGATAAAACGTGAGAGATGCATTACCATAATCATGTTTTAACACCTTGGGCTGAAACACATTTGCACTTTCCTTTATTACTTACAAAGAATCACGTCTTGATGTACTGTCCTGGCCTACCTTCAGGGGCTTATCAATGAAAACTGCTTTTCCATGACTTTTTGGTGAAGGTTTTTTTGTTTTTCATTTTAGCATATTAAAGGGATAGTAATGTTTCATAATAACAGTAGCTCTAATTAATCATCATTGGACTTTGGAGAGTGTTACTTCAATACTGGCAGAGTTGTAGTTCAAGAGTAATTCAATGACAAAGTGTCCCCCTCCCGCCCCTTTTACTGATGTAACACTGCTCAGCCAGAGCAGAAGGGAGGTGCCCAGGTAGACTGCAGAGAGGGACAATCTTCAATTAAGATATGGGAAAAACCTGAAAAACTTGTCAAGGAGGGCAGGGCCTTCACTGTTTTCATAGGAAGAAGATTGTCCCTTTCTGTTATCTGTCTGGTCTATGGACTGGATTCCACATCTGAGAAGAGATGGCTTACACTAGGTAAAAGGGGCGGGAGGGGAAACTTTGCTTGTGAACATCTCTCAAACCATAAAGGTGTGAGAGATAAGACTTATATTGTTCTTCATGTTTTTTTTTAATGCCTACAAAATAAAATAAAGATAAAACAAAGTATTACTATCCCTTTAAGTGGTTTGATCCATGGATCTCAGCACTTTACTAACACTACCAGATGATTGTAAAGTGTTCAAATAATGTCTTTTTTAAGTCAAAAGCCTAAACCATTACAGCTCAAAATGATTCTGAAGGATAAATCATACCTTTTAAAGTTGTCTCTGTTTCAACTATTCTGTATAAGATGTGCAAGGCAAAGCAATGCAAAAGAATCAGACGTGCTTTTCTTTCTTGTTGCAATTTATTTCAGTCTATCGATTTTAGAAAATGTCTGCTCTGTATGAAGTCTCAGGGAATGACTACTTCTAACCGGAAATCTACATATTGCATTTATTTTAATGAACATTTTCTGAAGAACATTCATTAAAAATGGACATTTTTACCTCAGTGGGAGCATCCATTCTGGTAGGATTTGCATTATTGTCAGTTATACAGATTAGATAAAAGTAGCCACTAGGGAGTGACAGATGTTGGAGGAAGAGCATTGTGGAGTGTTGATACCTGGCTGGTAGGGAGTAGGGATGGGTGAAAATTTTCGCCTCAAACTGAAATCGGCGAATAATGGCACTTTCCTCTTGGCAAAAAATTTCCAGCAAAAAGTGCTGTTTTTCCGCTTTTTTCTGCATTTTCCGCCCATTGAAATCAATGGGAAGAAAAATATTTCTACACACACAAAAGTTTTCTACAGCCATATAAAAGGCTGTCAGGCTCTCACAGCAGCCATTTTGTGTTTGTGAGAGGAGAGAGCAGCATGTTTTTTAGTTAGAGGAGATAGGCAAATAAAGGGGAATTGAATCTTAGTTTAGGGAGTCATTTAGGTAGGATATTTGTTCTCAGTATTAGGGGAGTCTGGGGGCACTCTAGGGGATAAGAAGGGAGGAAGGAGGTTGTCCCCCAAATACTCCAAAATTCCATGTGACTGACTGGCAAGACACAGGTAACCTATTTGCATGCTGATATTGCTGTTATTGTCCCTGTGCTGGGTGGGAAGTCTGGGGAAAGATATTGTTGATTTTCTTTTTCAGTTATAATTTTTTTTGGACAGACTGTGATAAGACAACAGGGTGAACAACTTACAAAAATAAAATAAATAAAAAAAATAACTAAATAAAAAAGAATAAAAAAATGAAATATCTTAGGTGACAGTGACAGACAGCTGACTGGGCTTAGGCAAGGCATCATACAGCTCCATCAGTTGTGTTGTGCACTGGACAGTGTAGTTGCAGAATGTCCAGCAAACTCACAAGGGGAAGGGGGAGGGGTGGCGCAGTGTAGGGACGTGAAAGTAAAGCTGTAGTCCAAAAACCTACTGCAGCAATTATTGTTGTAGCGTGTGCAGTCAATGATAATGATCCCTTTACTCCAAGGGAGGATGCAGTTTGTCAAGGTCCCAGCAAAACTATGTCCAGCACCACCAGTGCCAGTAGAAATATAGAACCATATAAGAAGAACACTGAAGATGACAACAAGTCACATTCAAGTGTTGATGATGCTGGCGATAGCATAATAGAGGAAGGTGTAGCAGCTGAACCTCCTGCTGCATCAGACAGTGAGACACCAAAACACCTGTCCTCAAAGTAGTAGGGAACTTTGTTATAGTAAAAGTAAAAATAAATTGTTTGAGACCTCCAAAAGCTTAGAGGAATATAAGGGTAGCAGTGGGCAAGAACTGTCAGGTGATGCTGATGCTGTTGAGGATAACCTAATGATGACTGATGATGATGCAGATCTAGAATATATCCCTCCAGCATCCTTCTCTTGTTCAGATACAGATGAAGTTGAGAGTGAGGATGGTGACAGGGCTATAAGGTTAGCAGAAAGTCAAAGGCTGAATCTTCCACCACTTTTAAAGAGCACTGTGCCTGTCTATAAAGTGTTTGAGAAAGCCATTTGAAAGTCTGTCCCTGGACAAGCACAGATGTCAAAAAGCACACAGTCACCCAATCAGTCAACATCGGCATCATCACCTCTTCAAAGTCCAAGTCCCACTCAGCCACACACACTTGTTTTGAGTACCCAGCAACAGCAGTACAGGTTAACATCCACAGTGTTAGATATGAAGAGTACCTCTGGTGCTGCTGCTGTAAGTGCTGCACCTTTGACACCTAGTAGTAGTGGCAGTAGAATTACATCAACATGTAGCTCCAGTAGTAGTACTAGCAGAAACCACATATGACAGACAAAGCCAAGACAAATATACTAACAGCAGCACAGATGAGGAGGTGGAGGACAGATGGGACCACTGCTATGACCGATAAGAATTGTGTGTCAATAATCTGAGAAGGAGGATAGAGTACGACAATGGTAAAAATACATACACAAATCACACCATGTCAGTCCCCCACCACCATCACTAAATACATATCTACCACATTGTAGGTTGTACTTTATTTTTTTTACTACTTGATATTATCATGAATATGTGCCAGTATCACTTAAGAAAGAAAGTGTTGTGGGCAAAGGACAAATGCATTCTGCATGATAACACATTTTTCAAGCCATATTTTGCTGTAGGACTCACAACTTTGACTTTCAGCCACTTATTTCTAAACTTCAGACCTCAGAAGAAGAAATATTACAGTGGGAAATGTAGTACCTATAGGAAATATAGGTGAAAAATGTGTTAACATAGGTGGAAAATTTGTTAAAATAGGTGAAAAGGAGAAAATTTTTGCATAGACGAAAAGGCAAAATTTTACACGGAAAAGCGAGAAATCTGCACATTTTCGCAAAATTTTTCGTGGGAAATTTTTCACACTTTTCACCCACCCCTAGTAGGGAGTAGCAGGTGGGAGGGAGAGCAGAGTGGAATGTTAGTATCTGTCCAGCAGGCAGTGACAGGAGGGAGGGAGAGTAGTGTGGAATGTTGATATCTAGCTGGTAGTGTGTTACAGGTGGGAGGGAGAGCAGTGTGGAATGTTAGTATCCAGCTGGCAGGGAGTAGCAGGTGGAAGGGAGAGCAGTGTGGATTGTTAGTATGTGTCCAGCAGGCAGTGACAGGTGGGAGGGAGAGTAGTGTGGAACGTTGATATCTAGCTGGTATGGTGTAACAGGTGAAAGGGAGAGCAGTATGGAGTGTTAGTATCCAGCTGGCAGGGAGTAGCAGGTGGGAGGGAGAGTAGTGTGGAATGTTAGCATCTGACCAGCAGGGAGTGACAGCTGGGAGGGAAAACATATCAGCTAGTACTGTCTAGTTGGCATACATGCAGACAAAGAAAAATATCTCATAAACAATTACTTCAAATAAAATAGTTAACATGACATATCAGCTCAATCAAAGTCATCTAAGTTTTTAGTCAATAATTTCACTTTAAACATTTGCTTCCAAGCATTTAAAATGCAATCCAAAGAATCATGTTTACTTACTGGAAATGTGGATATAGTTATTTAAATATATACACAGGGCCTTTTGAACATAGAAATCTGGGGCAATTCTGCAGAAAACCAACTAAACCATAAGGTACTGATGAAAATTCCCTTTGATTTAAATTGGGCTTTTCACATAATGAATACCTAGAATACAAGACACTTGAGACCTGTATAGTGTATCCTTTTAAAACGTCACCCACTATTGGGCGACAAAAAAAAAAGTGCATTAAACATGTCGCTGCAATGAAAACGGTGATATCAGAATCTAGCCCGCATCAAAAGGGCGAGATTCTGATATCGCAGGCTTAAAGAGTTCCACATTGTAATAGTTAACATTTCAAATTATAACCTACACGCTGCACATGCTAATGGACCTCAAAGAGTTTCAGTACAACAATGATGCACTGCTAGTGCTTACATCCATGTTTGCTAACCCCCTGAGCGTGAGAGAGGCATGCTTGTTCCAGAACCACTCTCACGCTCAAAGGGTTGAAGCACTTGCAGTGTTTTGATGTGTGATTTCTACATCCATTAAAATCACTGTTGTACTTAATTGCTCTGAGGTCCTTCAGCGTGTGCAGTGTGTAGGTTATAATTTGAAACGTTAACTATTACAATGTGTGCCCTTCTGATGCTGGTGAGATTCTGATATTGCCCTTTCCATTGCGGCAACATGTTTAATGCACTGTTTTCTTTGTTGGACAAAAGTGGCCGACGTTTTCATAGTGAACCCCTCTCTAGCATTCAAGGGGTTAAAATCCCCATTTAAATCAAAGGAAATTTCTGGTAATTTTGTCCCACGTGTTACTTTTGATTTGCTCTACAATTGCCTCTTTTGTTTCATGCATACAGTCCATAGAAGAGTCCCTAAAAATGCATGTAAACAATTGGTGGTAATGTTTGTTTTACTTCCCGACTCACAAAATCCACCTCTTATCCATAAGATCACCTTGAATTCAGGTTTACAGAAACATTACTGTCTAGGTAACATGTTCGCCAAATGCATAATTTAGGAGATATTGATACTTTTATTTCATATGGTGATCTCTCTGAGTACAATACTGTATAAAAACGAAGCTATCAGTTTAGGCAGTTTTGAATTATGTTTTCATATACAAAACTTAAATTCAAGGTGACAGGTCAACTCTAAAACACTTTCTGTCTAAAAGGCTGCCCACTTAAAAACTCGCTAATGAAATGTTGCGCTGGTAACAACATGTGTCAAAATGCTGACTTCAAAATATCTCTGGCATGACAGGGAGCATTTAAAATGTTGCAGTAAACATGGTGCAAGCTAAGGATCCTAAGCTAAGTATCCCCCAAACCATCCCCCAACCTAATCTAAATGTCCTAGACCAGTGGTTCTCAACTCCTGTCCTCAGGACCCACTAACAGGCCAGGATCTGATGATTTCCTTGTTAGAACACAGGTGAGTTAATCAATGTGAATGAGCCTCTGATCACATGATATCCTTGTTAGAGCACAGGTGAGTTAATCAATGTGACTGAGCCTCTGATCACATGATTTCCTTGTTAGAGCACAGGTGAGTTAATCAATGTGAATGAGCCTCTGATCACATGATTTCCTTGTTAGAGCACAGGTGAGTTATCAATGTGAATGAGCCTCTGATCACATGATTTCCTTGTTAGAGCACAGGTGAGTTAATCAGTGTGAATGAGCCTCTGATCACATGATTTCCTTGTTAGAGCACAGGTGAGTTAATCAGTGTGAATGAGCCTCTGATCACATGATTTCCTTGTTAGAGCACAGGTGAGTTAATCACTGTGAATGAGCCTCTGATCCCCACACCTGTGCTCTAGCAGAGAAATCCCTAAGTCCTGGCCTGTTAGTGGGTCCTGAGGACAGGAGTTGAGGACCACTGTCCTAGACTAACAATTAACCCATGACACTCCCCAAACCTAACAGATGCTGCATGTACCTTCTAACCTAACTGATACTAGCTTGGTGACATTGTAGAGACTGATCCTAGCCTAACAGATACAGCTAATAGATACTGACCCTAAACTAACTTAACAGATAGTAACCCCTCCAAACCTATAAGATTGACCCTAACCTAAGCTGACAGACACTACCTAACCGAACCTAACAGATACTTACCTGGCAACATTCTGATCAGCGACATTTTGCGGGCACCATTTTGACAGCTGCAACATTGTGAGTGTACCGTAATAGTGCTCACCCTGTAGGTGGCACCACTTCAATAGGATACCCCCATGTAGCACAGCTGATGGTAGATGACAGGCCTTCAAAAATAAGATTAGATTCAAGAAATTCTTCTGGGGAATTCACCTGGTGGTCATGCAGCCAATGTGATTCTGCTAAACAAAAAAACGGGTGCATGAGATTTCCACCTGATCAATGAGTGGTGTGGACTTGAGATGAGAAAAACATTTCTGAAAGTTAGTTATTCCTCTGGCCATATACATATTGATCTAGTGGCTTTGAAGAAGTGGTTGTAACCGTGAAACGTGTCGCATGAATTTCAATATATTTTATATATTTTTATCAACATATGTGTTGTTTATTTTAGCTTGGAAGGTTTTGTATTACATTTTTTGGAGAACCATGCTTTTGCGGATACTCATTTTGTTCGAGAGAGTGTTGCAGCTGACGGTGATTCCCCAAGTAGAGATGGTGTGAGCTCTTCAAATGCCTGATTGTCAGCTTTAATCATGGGCTGATTGTCCTATTGGTGGATTGGGCATCCCCCCGTGGGCCGCTAGATAATGGGCCGGTGGGGGAGATCAGAGGATCTCACCTCATCGTCCCACGATATTTTGAAGGAGAGGTCTGTGTTGCCACAGGCACTCTCTGTGACAGCCTTTGTGTTCCTTGTTAATGCAGAGCGACAGGATATGACATAATATCCTGGCACCTGATCTCCCATGCCACATAGGGACCACAAGGGGGTATCGACAGCAACGTTGGTGCAGCTAGTGGGCTGCTTTTAAAAAAAATGCCCGGGCTGGTATTCCCTTACAATCCGCCCCTGGCTTTAATTATCCCTTCTGCTGACCACCTTTAAATGTGAGTATCTGAATATTCTTTAATTGACTTGATATTGTTGATGCGCTATCACACTATTGGGCTCCCCCACTGTTTTCTTTATATTTTAAGTTATTCATCTGGAACAGGCTGTTTTGCAAGATTGAAAACACATCTTGCAAAACAGGTGTTTTGTTTCATTTGTTATTTAAGCAATCAGCTCAGAGGCTGGTTTGGAACGAAGGAACTTGTAGTCCCCCAACAGATGGTGTACCAAAGGTTGTCCACCCATTCACTAGGATTTTATGACTACATTAATGCAAGTGAAAGACTATTATTAGGTGTTAGTGCTCCTTTGAATGACGACTAAGATTTTCTTTTTGAAAAAAATCACATATTGTTTGGCCTTTCCTTCTTAGTAAACCAATGGTACTTTCACTGCTGTGGAATGTCTTTGCAAAGTCATTACAACGTTGTTTTTTTTTTTTTTTTTACATTTAGCAGTGCCCTCTGGTGTCCAGAAAGTTCCCCTACAATTTACCTGGTGTTAAGCCAGTTATTATATTTCCCATTTTGTGAGAGGAGAGTCACCTACTGTAGTTCTCCATAGACTGTGATAGCAACTGTCCATTTCATCACTCATGACAGAATGGTTGTACCTTGGTTATACCTTTTGGAAATACATCTGCCAGCAGGCCCAGCAGTGGCATTACCGTTGTTTTACTCAGCTGGACAAGCCCTTTAACATATATGCTTTCATGAGCACAGTTTACTGCTCCTTTAAGCTCAAATGTCCTTTAGTGGAATCCTTATGGAAAGTTGAGCAGATGACATATGAATCTTCAATAACTCTGTCTCTCTGTACTATATTCAATCAACTGGCACTTCACAGGGCATCATCAAGTTAAAACACCTTATTCCCAATTTTACCACCCTTTTAAAACACACACAGACATGTTGGATGGGTTGAAAAGGCCACAGCATTTATTACCAAGATAAAAGAATACTTAAAGTGTTAGTAATGTCTAAAAAAAACCTTTTTTTGCATTTAGAAGAGCATAAAAAGCTGATCTAAATGCAAAAAAACATATCTCTCAAACCGCTATGGTTTAAGAGATACGGGCATTTAAAGTTTGATTTCTCCTACGACAGCTGTAAAGCTGTCAGCAGGAGATCCGTGTCAGTCGACGCGGTGGCGCTTGAGAAGTGCAGAGATCTCTTTACTTACACAGAATCCTTTCATTGGAATGGTCTAAAACATGTGCCTGAACACTAGGCACACGTTTTAGACCATTCCAATGAAGGGATTCCGTGTAAGTAACGAGATCTCGGTACTTCTCAAGCGCCACCGTGTCGACCGACACGGATCTCCTGCTGACAGCTTTACAGCTGTCAGTAGGAGAAATCAAACTTTAAATGCCCGTATCTCTTAAACCATAGTGGTTTGAGAGATACGTTTTTTTGCATTTCGATCAGCTTTTTAAGCTCTTCTAAATGCAAAAAAGTTTTTTTAGACATTACTAACACTTTAAGAAAATGTATTCAATGTATTATCAATTTCAATCTGAATACATAACACATAAGCTTAAACACCACCTAGTGCTTACTAATACTTAGTCATTACTTGACTTAACAATATAATTCCCCAACTTACTTAACACTACTTGACTGAGGGCCATGCCATTATCCAAACATGAACCATTTGAATGTGGCAAGTGTTAGCCCAACAGCCATACCTTCGACTCTTAAGAACAATCCTAAGAGCCATGATCCTGTACCATCACTAAGGGTGGTCGAAAAGTGTGAAAAATTTTACGCAAAAATTTCGCCAAAATTGCCGATTTTCGCTTTTCCCGCAAAAAAAATATCCTTTCTGCCTATTCAAAAATGTCCTCCTTTTTGGCTATTTTAACACATTTTCCGCCTATTTTAACACAATTTTCACCAATATCCCTATAGGTACTACATTTCCCACTGTAATATTACTTTTCTGAGGGCTGAAGTTTAGAAATAAGTGAAAGTCAAAGTTGTGAGTCCTACAGCAAAATATGGCTTGGAAAATGTGTTAGCATGCAGAATGCATTTGTCCTTTGCCCACAACACTTTCTTGCCTAAATTACACTGGTACATATTCATGATAATATCAACTAATAAAAAAAAAAAATAAAGTACAACCTACAATGTGGCAGATATGTATTGTAGTGGTGGTGGTGGTGGTGGTGGTGGGGAACTGACATGGTGTGATTTGTGTATGTATTTTTACCATTGTCATACTCTATCCTCCTTCTCAGATTATTGACACACATTACTTAGCAGTCATAGCAGTGGTCCCATCTGTCCTCCACCTCCTCATCTGTGCTGCTGTTAATATATTTGTCCTGGCTTTGTCTGTCATATGTGGTTTCTGCTACTACCACTACTGGAGCTACATGTTGATGTAAATCTACTGCCACTACTACTAGGTGTCAAATATGCAGCACTTACAGCAGCAGCACTAGAGGTACTCGTCATATCTAACACTGTGGATGTTAACCTGTGTTGCTGTTGCTGGGTACTCAAAACAGGTGTGTGTGGCTGAGTGGGACTTGGACTTTGAAGAGGCGATGATGACTGATTGGGTGACTGTGTGCTTTTTGACATCTGTGCTTATCCAGGGACAGACTTTCAAATGGCTTTCTCAAACACTTTATAGACAGGCACAGTGCTCCTTAAAAGTGAAAGATTCAGCCTTTGACTTTCTGCTAATCTTATAGCCCTGTCACCATCCTCACTCTCAACTTCATCTGTATCTGAACAAGAGAAGGATGCTGGAGGGATATAGTCTAGATCTGCATCATCATCAGTCATCAGTAGGTCATCCTCAGCAGCATCAGCATCAACTGACATTTCTTGCCCACTACTACCCTTATATTCCTCTAAGCTTTTGGAGGTCTCAGACAATTTCTTTTTACTTTTACTGTAACAAAGTTCCCTACTATGGGTATTTTGGTGCTTGTTTGTCTCAGTATCTGATGTAGCAGGCTGTTCAGCTGCTACACCTTCCTCTATTATGCTATTGCTAGCATCATCAACACTTGAATGTGACTTGTTATCGTCTTCAGTGTTCTTCTTATATGGTTCTATATTTCTACTGGCGCTGGTGGTGCTGGAACTAGTTTTGCTGTGACCTTGACAAACTGCATCCTCCCTTGGAGTAAAGGGATCATCATCGTTGATTGCACACGCTGCAACAACCATTGTTGCAGCAGGTTTTTGGACTACTACTTTACTCTCATGTCCCTATACTGCTCCACCACTCCCCCTTCCCCTTGTGCTTTTGCTGGACATTCTGCAACTACACTGTGTTTTTTTACTGCATGGTACACAACACAACTGATGGAGCTGTATGATGCCTTGCCTATTCCCAGTCAGCTGTCTGTCACTGTCACCTAAGATATTTAGTTTTTTATTTATTTTTTATTTTCTTTTTCTTTTTTTCTTTTTTTTTTTTTTTGGTTGTTGTTGTCCACTCTGTTGTCTTATCACAGTCTGTCCAAAAAAAATTATAACTGAAAAACAAAATCAACAATGTCTTTCCCCAGACTTCCCCACCCAGCACAAAGAAAATAACAGCAAGATCAGCAAGCAAACAGGACTCCAGCTGCTTGTGTCTTTCCAGTCAGTCACATGGAATATTGGCGTATTTGGGGGTCAACCTCCTTCCTCCCTTCTTATCAACCAGAGTGCCCCCAGACTTCCCTAATACAGAGAACAAATGTCCTACCTAAATGACACCCTAAACTAAGCTTCAATTCCCCTTTATTTGCCTATCTCCTCTAGCTAAAAACATGTTGCTCTCTCCTCTCACAAACACAGAATGGCTGCTGTGAGAGCCTGACAGCCTTTTATATGGCTGTAGAAAACTTTTGTGTGGTGTAGAAATATTTTTCTTCCCTTTGATATCAATGGGCGGAAAAGGTGGAAAAAAGCAGAAAAATTGCACTTTTCGAGGGAAATTTTTCTCCAAGAGGAAAGTGCCATTATTTGCCTGTTTCAGTTTGAGGCCATGAGTAAGCGCTAATAGCGTGAAACGCGTGGATCTGTTGCCGATGTTCATATCCATCTAGCTGAAATGTTTGGATTATGTAAGTCTCTCCATGTATGGACAATGGTCAATAAGCTTTTGAGACATTTCTGTGAAACAATAAAGTTGGATGCTTTTATGAATTGAGCTTCTCTTGCTTTTAATGAGAGTGCAGGATTGTTCTGTTCTTAGGCGAAAATTTTCGCCCATCCCTATCCATCACCACGAAGCCCCATGCCTTGCCCAGCAAACACTCTGTCATGCTGTGACAATATAACCACCAGGCCATCACTGTGCATGCACGTTACCGAACCCCCCCACATCGATTTGACTCCTGTACCCATGTACGAGGTGTGAACCCAGCACATGTTCAGCACAGGTGCAGATGGGTGGGAAGCTACTCTCTGTATGGATGTCAATCAACAATTGTTCAGGAGCACATCCCAGCAGTTGTTACTTCCTGTTACCTTCCCCAAAACTTTCACTTTATCAAAACTGCCTTACTTCCTATACTACCACTTCCTTCCTTCCTAGCCCTGTCAAGTCAGTTCTTCCTGAGTTGCACTCTGATCCAGGGGTCCCATTTGTCTTCTACATTTTTTTTCTGTTAGCAAATTGGATTAAGGGCTACCAGCATCTTATTCTGAGCAGCTGATCCATTGGTTCTTGTTTCTCCATGTCATGAAATATCGACTCTGATCAACTTTATTCCTAAGAATAAAAATACCTTGTTTAATGTAAGGCAAGTTCCATATTTGGTTGGTTGGGCTTCAGTGGGTTTGTAGATCACATCACAGCATTTTCATGTTTTTCTTACAGATAAATCTATGATTAGCCATTTTGACTCTACTCCAACTGAGGTTGACATGCTTGAAAGCCCATTAACAATGCCTTTCATCTTATGCTAGCTTAGTAAGAGGAACAATGCATATTAGAATAAGTAGCTTTTCATGTGTTTATCATTTGGTGTGCAAAGCAGAGCTGTAGGAATTCTAGGGCTTACCAGCTGCACCATAGCAGATGAATAAATATTCATACTGATTTAAATGGGGCTTTTAAATTCTTGAATCGTAGAAAGGTCTCCAAAGCAACTTCCTATCATTTAAGAGGTTAAAAATCCCCTTAAATGAATGGGAATTTGATGTACGGTATTTTGATTATGAGACGTGATGAAAGGATAGTTCACATCCAGAAAGCATACGTCTATACGTATTTTAGAAAGGAAAGTTAGAGATGCTCAACTAGGCTCATGAGCTAGCAAATATCCTAGCTCACTGTGACTGCATCCTCACACCAAGAACGCAATCTCTTTTAGCTCACCAGTGCCATACACAGAGAGAAGACCTTCTAAAGAATATCATACTGGTTCTGCCAAATGACAGTACACCCACAAAATGCCAAACAACTCCACTCTGAACAAGGAAAACAGCTAACCCCAGACATCCATTTCAGCCTTCTTGGACAACATCAATCAGATGCAGCTGATCCTTTAGGCCCTGTGAGCATGAGGTCCATGTCTGGATTCCCCTCATTACTCTTAGGGTGACCAACCCCAAGAGCAATTTGCATATGTAGAAAGAAAAGTTAGAGATGCACAGCTAGGCTCATGAGCTAGAAAATACATGCAAGAAGCTCACTGGGACTGTGTCCTCGCACTCAGGGTGCAATCTCTTTTAGCTCACCAGTGCCATACATAGAGAGGAAATCTTCTGAAGCGTATCATACCGGTCCTGTCGAATGACAGTTCAGCCAATCTTTCATGTGTTTACTAGCTCATGAGCTTAGTTGAGCACAGTGCCTAGAGGAATCAGCTGCACCTCACCGCCGATGCCCAGGAAGGCAGAAACATACGTCTGGGGTTAGCTATTTCCCTTGTTCAGAGAGGAATTGTCTGGCATTTCGTGGCTGGATTGTTATTTGGCAGGACCAGTATGACATCCTTCAGAAGATTTCCTCTCTGTGTATGGCACTGGTGAGCTAAAAGAGATTTCACCATGGGTGCGAGGACACAGTCCCAGTGAGCTTCTTGCATGTGTTTGCTAGCTCCTGAGCCTAGTTGAGCATCTCTAACTTTTCTATCTACATATGCAAATTTCTCTTGGGGTTGGTCATTCTAAGAGTAATGAGGGGAATCGAGGCATGAACCCCTTGCTCACAGTGTTTAGAGGGATCAGCTGCACCTCACTGATGAGGCCAAAGAAGGTGAAATGTATGTCTGTGGTTAGCTGTTTCCCTTGTTCAGAGAGGATTTGCCTGGCATTTCGTGGCTGGGTTGTCATTTGGCAGGACCAGTATGATATGCTTCAGAAGAGTTACTCTCTGTGTATGGTACTGGTGAACTAAAAGAGATTGCACCCTGGGCACAACAACAGTGTGCTTCTTGCATGTATTTGCTAGCTCATGAGCCTAGTTGAGCATCTCTAACTTTACTATCTATATATGCAAATTGCTTTTGGGGTTGGTCACCCTAAGAGTAATGAGGGAAATCCAGATGTGGACCCCTTGCTCAAAGTACATAGAGGGATCAGCTACACCTCCCTGATGAAACCCAAGAAGGCTGAAACATATGTTTGGGGTTAGCTGTTTTCCTTGTTCAGAGAGGAATTGTCTGGCATTTCATGTCTGGACCGTCATTTGGCAGGACCGGTATGATATGCTTCAGAAGATTTTCTCTCTGCGTATGGCATTGGTTAGTTAAAAGAGATTGCAGCCTGGGTGTGAGGACACAGTCCCAGTGAGCTTCTTGCATGTATTTGCTAGCTCATTAGCCTAGTTGAGCATCTCTAACTTTTCTATCTCCATATGCAAATTGCTTTTGGGATTGGTCACCCTAAGAGTAATGAGAGGAATCCAGACGTGGACCCCTCGCTCACAGCGCTTAGAGGGATCAGCTGCACCTCACCGACAAGGCTCTAGAAGGCCGAAATGTATGTCTGGGGTTAGTTGTTTCCCTTGTTCAGAAAGGAATTGTCTGGCATTTCGTGGCTGGACTGTCATTTGGCAGGACCTGTATGAGACACTTCAGAAGCTTTCCTCTCTGTGTATGGCACTGGTGAGTTAAAAGAGATTGTAGCCTGGGTGTGAGGACACAGTCCCATTGAGCTTCTTGCATGTATTTGCTAGCTCCTGAGCCTAGTTGAGTATCTCTAACTTTTCAATATACATATGCAAATTGTTCTTGGGGTTGGTCACCCTAAGAGTAATCAGGGGAATCCAGACGTGGACCCGTTGCTCACAGTGCCTAGAGGAGGGATCAGCTGCACCTCACAGACCAAGCCCAAGACAGCTGAAACGTATGTCTGGGGTTAGCTGTTTCTCTTGTTCAGAGAGGAATTTTCTGGCATTTTATGTCTGGACTGTCATTTGGCAGGACCAGTATGATATGCTTCAAAAGATTTTCTCTCTGCGTATGGCACTGGTGAGCTAAAGAGATTGCACTCTTGGGCGAGGACACAGTCCCAGTGAGCTTCTTGCATGTATTTGCTAATTCATGAGCCTAGTTGAGCATCTCTAACTTTTCTATCTCCTTATGTAAATTGCTTTTGGGATTGGTCACCCTAAGAGTAATGAGGGGAATCCAGACATGGACCCCTCGCTCACAGTGCTTAGAGGGATCAGCTGCACCTCACCGACGAGGCCCTGGAAGGCTGAAACGTATGTCTGGGGTTAGTTATTTCCCTTGTTCATAAAGGAATAGTCTGGCATTTCGTGGCTTGACTGTCATTTGGCAGGACCAGTATGATATACTTCAGAAGATTTTCTCTCTGTGTATGGCACTGGTGAGCTAAAAGAGATTGCAGCCTGGGTGTGAGGACACAGTCCCAGTGAGCTTCTTGCATATATTTGCTAGCTCATGAGCCTAGCTGCGCATCTCTAACTTTTCTATCTACATATGCAAATTGTTCTTGGGGTTGGTCACCCTAAGAGTAATGAGGGGAATCCAGACGTGGACCCCTTGCTCACAGTGCCTAGAGGGATCAGCTACACATCCCCAATGAGACCCAAGAAGGCCGAAATGTACGTTTGGGGTTAGCTGTTTTCCTTTTTCAGAGAGGAATTGTCTGGCGTTTTGTGGCTGGACTGTCATTTTGGCAGGACCAGTATGATATACTTCAGAAGATTTCCTCTCTGTGTATGGCACTAGTGAGCTAAAAGAGAGTGCACCCTGGGTGCGAGGACACAGTCCCAGTGAGCTTCTTGCATGTATTTGCTAGCTCATTAGCCTAGTTGAGCATCTCTAACTTTTGTATCGATATATGCAAATTGTTCTTGGGGTTGGTTACACTAAGAGTAATGAGGGGAACCCAGATGTGGACCCCTTGCTCACAGTGTCTAGAGGGATCAGCTACACCTCCCTGCCGAGACTCAAGAAGGCCGAAACTGTACGTCTGGGGTTAGCTGTTTTCATTGTTCTGAGGATATTGTCTGGCATTTCGTGGCTGGACCGTTATTTGGCAGGACCAGTATGATATGCTTTAGAAAATTTCCTCTCTGTGTATGGCACTGGTGAGCTAAAAGAGATTGCAGCCTGGGTGCGAGGACACAGTCCCAGTGAGTTTCTTGCATATATTTGCTAGCTCATGAGCCTAGCTGAGCATCTCTAACTTTTCTATCTCCATATGCAAATTGCTCTTGGGGTTGGTCACCCTAAGAGTAATCAGGGGAATCCAGACGTGGTCCCCTCGCTCACAGTGCCTAGAGGGATCAGCTACACCTCCCTGATGAGACCCAAGAAGACCAAAACGTATGTCTGGGGTTAGCTGTTTTCATTGTTCAGAGAGAACTTGTCTGGCATTACGTGGCTGGACTGTCATTTGGCAGGACCAGTATGATATGCTTCAGAAGGTTTCCTCTGTGTGTATGGTACCGGTGAGCTAAAAGCGATTGTACTCTGGGTGCGAGAACACAGTCCTAGTGAGCTTCTTGCATGTATTTACTAGCTAATGAGCCTAGTTGAGCATCTCTAACTTTTATGTCTATCTATCTACACATATTTTAGTTGCTTTTTATTTTGTTTCGATAATTTGGATTACACATTCTCCTTTCCTGCTGATAGCTTCTTTCTTCCAGGAATTATTCTGATGGTTCCTGCATTTACCAGAGCACCTGTACAGGGGCAGGTTAACCCCTTTGGCCTTGTACTGGTCAGATCATCTATGACATGCAGATATTTTTAAAGGGAAAGTAATGTTTCACAACAAAAGCAGCTTCAATTAATATTTATACCATTTGGGCCATGGGGAGTTTTATTTTCAGTACTGTCAGAGTTGTAGTACAAGAGTAATTGAATGATAAAGTATCCCCTCCCGCCACTTTTACTGATGTAACACTGCTCACCTCAGAGCAGTATCTGGATGGATTGCAGAGAGGGACAATCTTCAATGAGCATAAGGAAAACCTGAGAAACCTGTCAAGGGGGGGCAGGGTTTTCTTTGTTCTCACAGTAAGAAGATTGTCCCTTGCTGCGATCTGTCTGGTCAAGTGACCAGATTCTACATCTGAGGGGAGGTGGCTTATACTAGGTAAAAGGGGCGGGAGGGGGATACTTTATCATTCAATTACTCTTGAACCACAACTCTGACAGTATTGAAATAACACTCTCCATAGCCCACATACCATGAAGATTAATCGGAGCTGCCGTTTTTGTGAAACATTACTATTCCTTTAAATAATCTACCAGTCATAGATGATCTGACCAGTACATGTAGTAACCCACGCGATCACAGTACACATTGCAAAAACCCACGTGATCGCAGTATAAATTGTAGTAACCCACGTGATCACAGTACACATTGCAGAAACCTTTGTGATCACAGTATAAACTGTAGAAACGCACGTGATCATAGTATAAATTGTAGTAACGGACACGATCACAGAACACATTGCAGAAAAATTCGGGATCACAGTATAGATTGTAGAAACCTATGTGATTACAGTACACACTGCAGAAACCCACATTATCCCAGTATGTTGTAGAATCCCACGTGATCACAGTATACATTTCAGAAATCCAAATTATCACAGCATAAATTGTAGTAACCCATGTGATCACAGCATAAATTGTAGTAACCCAAGTGATCACAGTATAAATTGTAGTAACCCATGTGATCACAGTATAAATTGTAGTAACCCATGTGATCACAGTGAACACTGCAGAAACCTATGTGGTCACACAATAAATTGCAGTAACCCAATTGATCACAGCACACACTGCAAAAGCCCCCATGATAACAGTATAAATTGTAGTAACCCACGTGATCACAGTACACATTGCAGAAACCTTTGTGATCACAGTATAAACTGCAGAAACGCTCGTGATCATAGTATATATTGTAGTAACGCACACGATCACAGAACACATTGCAGAAAAATTCGTGATCACAGTATAGATTGTTGTAACCCATGTGATCACAGTACACATTGCAGAAATCTACATTATCCCAGTATGTTGTAGAATCCCACGTGATCACAGTATCCATATCAGAAATCCAAGTTATCACAGCATAAATTGTAGTAACCCATGTGATCACAGTATAAATTGTAGTAACCCAAGTGATCACAGTATAAATTGTAGTAACCCATGTGAAAATTGTAGTAACCCATGTGATCACAGTATAAATTGTAATAACCCATGTGATCACAGCATACATTGTAGTAACCCATGTGATCACAGTATAAATTGTAGTAACCCAAGTGATCACAGTGCACATTGCAGAAACCTATGTGGTCACACAATAAATTGCACAAACCCAATTGATCACAGCACACACTGCAGAAGCCCCTATGATCACAGTATAAATTGTGGTAACCCACATGATTACAGTATACATTTTAACATGATCACAGTATACATTTTAACATGATCACAGTATACATTGTAGTAACCCACGTGATCACAGTATAAGTAGTAACAGTTCCCCTGTCTTACTCAGACGATTGCTGAACAGGGAAATGTTTACTGTGATGCTGGGGAGCATGCAAACTTGTGAACATGCTTTTTATTTCTGAGACCTCACAGGTCTGGTTTCCCAGTAATGGCAAATAAATGAGAACTAAAATACCTATTTCAGGTCTTGTGAAGATGGCAGTTTTGAAAGTAGAATGAGGATAAGGTTGTTCTATACAAACTGGTAGTTTTGGCTGAATACTAAGCTTTCAGAATCTCTTTGCCCATTCCCACATACCCACATACAAACATGAGTCCTCTTTCTTGATTGCTACAATCAGATTGCTGGGATTTGTTCAATTATTTGCAACAACAGCCAATGTTCTTTAGAGAATTTACATAAAAATGTTAACGTTTTATTATTCTCATGTGAATAAACAAATTATTTTCAAATTCTAAATAACTATTCATAATGACATAGGTGATTTTGATCAAACGTTGTGGTTTGATTTGTGGTGCTTTTAATTCTGTCAGTTTCTTTAAACCATACTTTTCTATTATCTTTGATTTCCATTTTATTTTGGTGTATTTATTTATTGATTATCTCGTTTATTTCTTTCTTTTCCTGCATTTTTATGTATAGGGATCCCGTGAATATTTTTTATTATCAGGAAACATTAGTTTTTACAAGCAGTTCTATGTGCATTTTTTTTTATTTAGTACTAGTGTAAAAGCGGGCCATGGTCCGGGTAATGTTAAGAGGCCACTACCTCACTGCTCCACACGATGCAGTCTTGCATTGCCTCACTCACGAGATGCAATCATGCGCAGTAGAGACTGCCGGAATGCAGACAGTCTCTACTGCACATGACTACATCGTGACAAACATCCTAGCGAATTAATATATCGGATATTTACTTTTAGTATTAGGTTTTATTTTATGGTAATTAGGAATTTTTTAGCATTTTAGTACTATGTATCAGTGTTAAAGATATTGATAGTCATGATGTATTTGTATTTAGGTAAAATTATTTGTTTATTAAAAGAGCCACTAATTCATAGGGTATAGTTCTCCTTTAAAGTTATAGTAATGTTTCAATTAATCTTCATGGTATTTGGGCCATGGAGAGTGTTATTTCAATACTGTCAGAGTTGTAGTTCGAGAGGAATTGAATGATAAAGTATCCCCCTCACGCCCCTTTTACCTAGTGTAAGACGCCACCCCTCAGATGTGGAATCTGGTCTCTTGAATGGACAGATCACAGCAAGGGACAATCTTCTTACTGTGACAGGTTTTTCCTTATGCTCACTGAAGATTGCCCCTCTCTGCGATCCATCCGGACAGTCTTGCTGTTCTGAGGTGAGCAGTGTTACATCAGTGAAAGTGGGAGTGGGAGGGGAATATTTTATCATTCAATTACTCTTAAACTACAACTCTGACAGTAATATAATATAAGGCCCAAATACTATGAAGATTAATTGGAGTTGTTTTTTTTTTTTTTTTTTTGTGAAACATTACTATCCATTTAAAGTCATAGTAATATTTCACAAAAACAGCAGCTCCAATTAATCTTCATAGTATTTGAGCCATAGAGAGTGTTATTTCATTACTGTGAGCGTTGTACTTCAACAGTAATTGAATGATGAAGTTTCTCCCTCCCGCCCCTTTTACCTAGTGTAATCCCCCACTCCTCAGATGTGGAATCCAGTCCATAGACCAGACAGCTCACATCAAGGGTCAATATTCTTACTGTGAGAACAATGAAAACTCTGCCCCCTTGACAGGTTTATCAGCTTTTTCCCCTTATCTTAACTGAAGATTGTCCCTCTCTGCAATCTACCTGGACACCTCCCTGCTGCTCTAAGCTGATCAGCATTACATCAGTAGAAGTGGCGGGAGGGGGATACTTTATCATTCAATTACTCTTGTACTACAAGTCTGACAGTATTGAAATAACACTCTCCAAGGCCCAAATACTATGAAGATTCATTAGAGCTGCTTTTATTATGAAACATTACTATCCCTTTAAAGGGTTCACTACAGCATGAGATTTGCTATTTCTGAAATGCATTCTGTGAAACAGAAAATGATCGTTTTAACAATAAGAGTGGAAAATGTTTCTGTATCAGTGGTGTAACAAGAAAAAAATCCCATAATCTGCTGTTTATAGCCAATATAACGATATCTGGTCCAGGAGCATCAGAGTGAATTGAATTACTGTATCCAATTGAAGAGCCAACAATCTATGCTGTATTTCTGTCAATAACACAGAAAGAGAATGAAAAGGATTCTGGGTAAAAATATATTGAGAGTCGATGTATAGAAACTAGAGGATAAGAAAGCGAGGCATATGTGAGTCATAAATCAAGGAAAATTGAAGTAGCAAAGGACTGTAAGAGGGCTCTATAAAAGATGAAGTGACGGGTTACATTAGCTCAGAGCTTGCTCTTAGCAAACCTCAAACCAGCAAGCAAGTCGGCGGAGGTGAAAACGTTATAAACATGTCAGTGATAGATGTTTAGATTAATGATAAATTAACCATCTGTATGCTAAACAGGACTTCAATGCATTGCTCAGAAATGCTATGGCTAAGTGGTGGGAAATGTGAAGCCCACTGGTAGCTGCCAGATTACAGCTCCCAACATTCCCTGCTGGAAGGGAATGATGGGAGACGTAGTTTGACAGCAGCTGATGGAGAGAATCATGTTGCCTATGTGGTCAAAGGGAGGCAATCATTATAAAGATTTATTTTATTTGAATACTTTGCAAACAACTGCTTAACGACGAGCGGTCCCGGAAAGTAACCTTCTCTTAACCCCTTAAGGACAGGGCTGGATTGACATTTCAGGAGCTTGTAGGCACAGGAATCTGAAGCTCCCCCTTCCCCACTGGCCATCTCCACTGGACACCTCCACAATGCTCCAAATCTCTACATTACCCCCCATATCCATATTGCCCTCACATTGCCCCCCATCAGCTCCAACTTGCCCCCCATCAGCTCCATATTGCTCTCACATTGCCCCCATCAGCTCCAACTTGCCCTCACATTGCACCATCACCTCCACATTGCCCCCATCATCTCCATATTGCCCCCCATCAGCTCCAACTTGCCCTCACATTGCGCCATCATTTCCACATTGCCCCATCAGCTCCAACTTACCCCCATCAGCTCCATCTTGCCCTCACATTGCCCCCATCAGCTCTAACCTGCCCCATCAGCTCCAACTTGCCCTCACATTGCCCCCATCATCTCCACATTGACCCCACTTTGCCCCCGTGTCCGTTTCCTACCTCCCTGGTGGTCCAGCAGCAGGAAAGGTCTGTGCCTCCTTCTACACAGACCTGTAGCTGCTGTTGCTCCTGCGTGGTCTTCTCTTTAGGAATGCAGAGCGCTGGAAGATGATGTCATCTCCCAGAGCTCTGCATTACTAAAGAGCCAATGAGGGAGCAACAGCAGCTACAGGTCTGTGCAGAAGAAGGCACAGACCTCACCATGCAGCGGACAGCGGGTTACTGTTGCCACTGCTAGCAGCACTGTGAATGAAAATATTTAAACAAAATGTATTCCAATGACAGGCGCCCCTCTGTGGGAAGTGCCTGTAGGCAGATGCCTACTCTGCCTTATGGCAAATCCAGCCCTGCTAAAGGACCAGCACTTCAGGACCATGGACCTTTGTTTTTTGGGGGGTTTTTTGTAACCGATTCAGGGATCCCTGAGTGGCATGCAGCCGCGTGGGGACCCCTGAATTCCAGGACGTCATGGGTCCTTTAGGCACATTCTACCCATGACAAACATGTACGTCCTTAGTCCTTAAGGTGTTATGGACCTCTTTGATCTATGTTGTGACTGATGACGTGTACCGGCGTGCCAAACAGGGGTCTGAGAAAGACCTCTCCGGTCTTGGAGTGGTCAATTTCAGATCCCGCTAGTGCTTACAGTGCTCCTGCATACCAGGACCCTCACTGGTCCTTCAGGAAAAAAAAAAAACAGTGAAGATCCTGATACCAGTCATTAAGGGGTTAAAGGTAGTAACATTTCTATTTTAACTTTACCTATTTTAATACATAAAGTCAAATTGTCTATACTTTTTATATTTTCTATCTTTCATTGTCTCTTTTTTTTTTTTTTTTTTACGCTTTTATCAAGCTCCCTGGAGCTGTTTCCAGAGAGCTCTCTGTCAAGGAATGTTAAAGCAGTGCTAGTGGTACAATGTAAAACAAATACAGGATAAACAAGGTAGAATACAGAACACTGGTGCTGCAGGGATATTGTTACATTGTATCACTGTCCTGCTTTGATGGCTGACTGGAATCAGATCCAGGTAGCTAACTGTCAGGGACATTAACATGTAAAACATAGGTGAATATGAAAATATTAATAATAATAAAACAATAATAATAATGATTGTAATAATAAAAACTATAGGCAATCTGACTTTACATATTATGCACTTGAATAATGTGTTAAAGTCTAAATAAAGGGTCACTGTCCATTTAACACTATGAGTTCCTTCACATTTCCATTGATCTAAATTCTCTGTTTTTTTTCCATTTTCAAAAAAGCTTTATTGAGAAAAAAGGAATGGTACAGCCATGTATAAATAATCAGGTAATCAAGATAACAAACAAACTGCGACAGAATGATACACAATTGCACTATGAATATCCAAATGTTCAATAATAAAGAAGGAGTCAAATCTTGGTGTAAAGGGTGATATAAATCTGTCAGGAGTCAAGGAAGAAGAGTAGAAGAGAGAGTCATTATCAATGGCATAACAATAGGGGTTGCCCCCTGCGACCCCTGCCCGGCACCACAAACATCAATTAGCTTTGCTGTCCCTCGTAGGCACACTTGTAATGCAGAGTGCTGGGAGATGACATCATCTCCCAGCGCCCTGATTTATTGGAGAGGTCCGCTCAGGAGCACCAGGTCTTCATAGAGGACTGTGCCGAAGGAGGCACAGACCTCTACTGCCATGCCGCTGGACCACCAGGGAGGTAGTAAACAAACACTGGGGGCAATGTGGAGAAGAGGACACTGGCTGCAATGTGGAAAGGAGGACATTGGGGGCAATGTGGAGAGGAGGACATTGGCTGCAATTTGGAGAGTTGGGGGTGGACATTGGGGGCAATGTGGAGAGGAGGACATTGGGGGCAATGTGGAGATTTGGGGGCAATGGAAAGAGGTGTATATTTGGGGCAATGCAGAGAGGTGGATATTGGGGGCAGTGTGGAGATACCCAATGGGGGCAATGTGGTTGAGGGGGGCCCATGGCAATTTGTGCACCAGGGCCCGGTGACTTCTAGTTACAGCTCTGGTCATTACATTGAGAAGAGAGAATTAAGCACAAGCATTCAACGTAAGAAATCAACTCTGCCTAAGTACTTTTCTTTACTTTCTGACAATATTGTTATATTTTTCATTATTGTAATGTTCTTTATTCTAATAAAGCTTTTGAAACTTAAAAAATAAGTAAATAAACATTGTGGAATAAAGTTGGCTGTTTTTATAGCAAGCAAATCGTGGAAGTATGCCTTTTTTTGTTTTGGAAAGTGTTAGTTGGAACTTATCTGGGGAGTTCTGGGCAGCACACATATTATTCTCATTTCATGCACCGTATCAATGCAGGGCCGGCGCCACCTATAGGCGAGGTAGGCGCCGGCCTAGGGAGCACAAGTACTGGGGGCGCAGGCATGCAGCAGAGTAGAGCTGCGCCCAGAGATGGCCGTTCCGCTAGCAGGACTCCTCCGCCGGCCACTGCAACACAGTCAGGTCTGTGTAGCTACTGCACTCCCTCGTCGCCGTTGGCTCTTTAGTAATGCAGAGCATGCTGGGAGTCAACATCTTCCAGCGTGCTCTGCATTACTGAAGAGAAGACTGCACGGGAGCTGCAGCAGCTACAAGTCTGTGATGGGGGGGGGCAAGTTGGAGCTGCTAGGGGGCAAAGTGGAGTGGTGGGGACAAGTTGGAGCTGATGGGGGTAAGTTGGAGCTGATGGAGGCAAGCTGGAACTGGTGGGGGGCAAAGTGGAACTGGTGGGGGGCAAAGTGAAACTGGTGGGGGGTAAGTTGGAGTTGATAGGGGGCAAAGTGGAGCTAGTGGGGGGAAAATTGGAGCTGGTGGGGCAAAGTGGAGCTGGTGGGGCAACGTGGAGCTGATGGGGGCAAGTTGGATCTGATAGGAGGCAAAGTGGAGCTGGTGGGGACAAGTTGGAGCTGATGGGGGCAAAGTGGAGCTGATAGGGGGCAAGTTGGAGCTGATGGGGCAAGAAAAGAGGTGGGGTATAAGTAGGCGGGGTATAAAGGGGTGGGGCACAAGGGGTGGAGCCAAGAGAACAGCAAAATTAGGTTTTGCCTAGGGTGGCAAAAATCCTTGCACCAGCCCTGTATGAATGGATGTATAGTTGCTACATGGAGTTGGCAACAAGTTACGTGCAAGAAAGGATACATTTGATCTCGTGATATTTGTTGTGGAGTGTATTATATGAGTCTTGCTTATAACTGTATCCAGTATGAGCCATTGTTTCTTGTTTTTCTGGAAATGTCTGGATCTGCCCAGGAGACCCGGTTTTTATAGTGAATTACGGGGTCTCAGGGACAGATATCGATTCTCCAGTGGTGGAGAGTTTCTGAAGAATGCTGCCCGCTTCCCCTCCTTCCCAGCCTGTTCCTCCCACTTCCCTCCCACTTTTGTGTCAAGTCTGTTAAGCCCCTCCCCCACTCGCGAGCATGGGGGAGGTATGGACATAAGGATATGAATAAAAGTTTAGCGACATTTTCTCTAAGTACAGACTCCATTCAGTTGACTTGTTTGTAAAGTGGAGTAGAAATGGGCTTGCCCAAATAAGAATTGTGTTGCAATGTATTTAGAAAGAAATTCTCTAACTGAGCCAGAAATAGAGGCCGTTTTAGTGATTAAATCTTAACGCCAAGTATAACCTTTTTTTACTGGAAGTATGTTCATATTTATGACTTTCCTGCAGCTTTCCTCAGAATATTATCAGCTAGACATATTTATAAACATGACCTTACTTCTTTACAAATGTGACCAGTTGTGAAGTTCATCGACAATTCTTAAACATACACAAAGAATGCTTTTTATACATCTCCCCCTATGTTCTCCAGAACCTTAAGGGTTAATAGTTCAACAAACCGAGGGTCAGCACATTTTGTAAGATCCCAGGGTATGCCTATGGCTCAACTGGTTTATCAGAGAATTGATCCAATTTTTTTTGTGACTGTGACCCTTGGAATATAAATTAGCAGGAGCAATAGTGTCTTTCAGTAGCAAGCACAGCTGGCGGTTCTGCTGTCCAGATCCCATATACAGAGTTAATGCAGAAGACCGCAGACTGTGAGGGCGCTGCCAGTCTATTTGGGCATATTGTTTTTGAAATGAATATAAGTAGGAGAGATATAAAACTGCCGTGTGTTATGAACTAAAAGCTTGGCAGGCTATTCGGGAATAAAAGTGTGCTGTTCCAGTCTTCATTCGCATTGCCAGCAATTGTTCAACCATTGTCAATCTTGCCAAAAAAACAAAATACACTTTGTACACTAACTCTTTAAGTGCCAGAGGGGTACTCAATGTATTGCAAAGCAGAGCATTGCTTATCCCTCTGGCACTCAATGGGTTAGTGTCTGATTCTTGTGCCAAGTCTCTAACACATTCTATGTTCATTAAAATTATGAGTAAAAGCATGGTTCAGCGGTACAATCAGTAGTACAGTAATGAAAAAATGTTTTCTCTGTCGTCCAATATAGGTTACAGGTACCTTTGGGAAGGCAACTACCCCTTTAAGTAGGCAGGAACAATTCTTGAAAAGAAGTGCAGGGTGGGGCCTTCCTTCTCTCCTTAGCTGGGCACCAGCCAATCCCCAACCAGTTAGATTTGTTCCTTGAATGGGAAAGGCAAGAGAACAGTTCTGCTATAGTTTTAGTTATATTTATTGTTTTCTGTTAGATATGGAATACCCACCATTAGGCGGATTACCATTACTGACGTCCCAATGGTGGGGTATTTAGTAACCAAAATGAAAGGGGTATTTTAATTATATTCATTATGTTACTAGAAGCATTTTTATATATACACATCATCTGGATCAGATGTTCTTCGATATATGCTTTTAGCTCTGTGGGTTCTTTTAAGACTTCGTGATTTTGGGCAAACGGACGTTCTTTTGTTTTAATGCTCTTTACTCCTTCTTTGAAGAAATTTGTTTGTAGATTCATGTACTTATCAACAACCCATTCATTTGGAAATTATATTTTGTCTGTGTGGTATTTCTTGTATTCCTTGTATGGTATTAAGCAATAAATCTAATGCGCTGTGCTGTATCAGTACCCGGCATTGGGTGGATATGGATGTCATTTGAGATTCTATATACTATATATTTTAGATATCTATATCTCGTCTCATCCACCCCCCAATTGCTCACTAATATGTATGTATTGTATACAGAGAGTAGTGATTTAAATCATTACCTTTAATTAGCGATGAGACTGTTAGAACAGAATCATTGTCTTTAATTGCTGATATGGCTACGCAATTAATTAGCCACATGTCACATCCGATGGTTTAAATCTTTGGCGTTTTTTCTATGCCTTTGTCATTTTTATATCAGTCCTGAAGAAATAACATCTGTCAGGAAACTTGTTGAGCAATTTTGTAATTTATTTTATGTGGTATCCGTGAGGATACATTTTTTAATGTAATATATTACTGGTGTATAATTTTAGGATCAGAATTAAAAGTCCTTCTTTGTATTGATGTTAGTTTCTGATCTATTATTCAGCTCACGCTAGATCTGATACACGTATATATTTTTGGCTTTCCCAGATTTCTCTAAGGATCTATCCCTGTTACCTGGAGGAACCCTTTGGTGACAGAGTGAGGGTGGTCGGAATTCCCCACACGTGTGAATTAGTCCTGGGAGAGTTTTCCATAAGGTCCCAGGCAATCTTGGAACTGTATCTGTTTATTTCCCATTGTTGTTATACATCTTGTGGGTCTATAGCGGGTGAAGAAACATCAAGGAGATTAGCTGAGTGAGGGCAGCTAAGAATATATCCCCACTCGCTAATATAGCTTGTCTGGCAATCCGCTAGTCAAGCGTCTTCCGTTACATGTGAGTTATTCTCTGAATTTGTCCTACCAGGGTTCATTGAACGGGTTTTAAGCGGGACTAGAGATTTCAACTTTCAAATATGAGACTTCTATATTTCTTATACTCTGGAACTTTTTATTGTACAACATATGTATTAATTAAGATCAATTGCACAGATCACGCTATGTGTTGCATTTTTTCTTTTACACATGTTACAATATATAACTGAGTTTCATGTGAGGATACACGGATTCACCTGCAGTTGTGTTCAGAAACTGATCAGGTGTGGCAAATCATTACACGATTTGTATTATAATCTTTATTATATTTAAATACTGCATCAACATGGTATATTAGGCTAATTATATTTAAGCATACTATTGTTGTTTAACGCTATCTGCGTTGATAGCGCTCACCTATTGCATGTTTATATTTTTCACTCTAATGTTTAGATAGAGGTTCTGAAGCACTCCGTGTTACATATATACATTTTGATTATATTATTTTAGCGCTCACCTATTAGTTATATATTTGCTACGCAGGGCTTGGACTATTCCTCTCTCATCAGCAGATTAACCCTTCACCTGCCAGTTAAGTGCATTTTCATTATTTCTGGTGTGAAAATTTAATCTTACACACAGTCTGGGGTTTTTTCCTCATACTATCAGGAGTTTAATACCCTGTTAGGATGTCAGACCCGTTGGGACTTGGGCCTAGACCTAAGACTAAGGATACTGGGGTGTCTGTGACCCCCATTGCGCATTGATCCTTATGTCAATCAGCATACATCCCAACATTACAAATTGCCAAAGAGGGACACTTGTGTTTTACGGGGTGTTGCCGGGGGCGTGGCAGGTGGGAGGGGCATTACTGAAAATTTTTAGGCTATTTCATGACTTATTGACACCTCCTTGTGTAACTTAATAAATGATTTATAACAAGACCAAAGTATTTTATGTACACAGACTAATTTATAAACACATATACTGATGTTTAAACAAACAATATGAGTGTTATTGCTGTAGAGCAGTATGATACACTTATATACTCACCACACAGTCTGATCTGCTAAAAAGAGGGACATCAGGGTGGGAAATAGGGACAGAGGGATTTGGGTCTAAAAGAGGGACTGTCCCTCCTAAAGAGGGACACTTGGGCGGTATGAATCAGGGCTTCCTAGAGAATACTCAGGTCATTGGTGCCCTTCATGCGCTGTTGCCCCTGCCTCTCCGCCAGGGACCTCCAGCCATGTACTAGAGCCACTGTGGATGCAGGAGTTCAAGGCTACTACTAAAGAGTTAAAAACTACCTTGCAACTCCTTCCTACCCAATTACAGGGGGTCTTCCAGTCTTGGCAGCCCCCTACTTCATTCAGGTCTTCTGTGCACAAACCACAGGGTGTACCTGACATGTAAGATTCCTCTAAGGATCCTTCTGATGTATTTCATATGCCTAAGAAGCAGAGGTCCTTTTTTCCACCTAATCCCACTCTTGACCAGCTTGTTATAGACGAATGGAAAACCCCTGATAAAACATTTACCTTGTCCAGAAAGTTGCTAAGCTGTACCCCTTCTCAGAAGCAGCGCTAGCTCAGTGGGCTCAACCCCCTAAGATGGATGCCCCAATTTCCAGGCTTTCTAAATACACGGATCTACCAGTGGCAGCCGCCTCTGTTCTCAAGGATTGGAGTGATAGAAAAATTGAGACCTTTCTAAAAGCCATCTTCACTACTTCAGGTGCATCCCTGTGTCCCTCCTTTGATGCTGCATGGGTGAACAGGGCCATTGCTGTCTGGACCGAGCAGCTTACTATTGCTGTCCGTCAAGGTGCATCCACAGCTGACTTGCTGCAGCTTTTGGTCAACATTTCTGAAGTTCAGCATTATGTGTCTGCAGCTATTTTTGATGTTATTCACTTGATTGCTAGGGGTTCAGCCATACCTGTGGTTGCCAGGTGTGCACTCTGGCTTAAGATCTAGTCTGCGGACACCACGTCTAAGAAATCCCTACTTTCATTACCATTTTTGGGTACTTCCTTATTTGGGCCAAAGGTGAAGAGCCTCATTAGTGAGGCTACTGGGGGAAAGAGCACTCTTTTGCCCTTGATTCCCAAGAAGAAACCTCAGGTCAGACAGCACAGTCTTTTTCTTACCTTTCAGACTGAGGTGAGTGCCACATCCCAGACAGTACCCCAGGCTCCATGTTCCTCCACAAAGCCCAAACAGCAGTGGAGGTCTAAGCAGCCCTCCTCCAACCTAACTCTGCCAAACCTGCTTTGGCATGACTCGCCGAACCCTGGACCCCACGTGCCAGTGGGCGGCCATCTGCTCCATTTTCTCAGTGTCTGGGCAGCCACAGTGGGGGATCCGTGGGTTTTACAGGTAGTTTCAGAGGGGTACAGGATTCCTTTCACCTCTCTTCCTCCATTTGGGTTGTTCACACTCTTCAGGGAGTGAAAAAGTGTTGCCTTTTCAATGGTGCCATCCAGACCCTTTTGGACAAGGAAGTTCTGGAACCAGTTCCCGAACTGGAAATAGGTTCTGGATTCTATTCCAACCTGTTTGTAGTTTCCAAGAAGGACAGCGGCTGCCATCCGATATTGGATCTCAAGGATCTCAATTCCTTCATAGTCAAGTCTCATTATCACCAGGAGTTTCTGAAGATGGTGATCGAGTGTCAGGGATATTCAGGACTGGATCCAAAAGAAGATTCTAGGGAGCGACGCTAGGATGCGAAGCTGGGGGTCATTGCCAGTTACCAGAATTCCCTTGCTATGGATGTAGCCGTATAAAAGGTGCTGGCCACAAAGCCAGATGTCTGACCCCAGTTGAGCTGGGGCCTGGATCTGGATGGGAATAAAAGTAAACTGGTGGAAAGATCCAGCCCCCACAGGAGAGGATCCCTAGATGCAGATTAAAGAATCGCAGCTACAGCTTCAAAGAGATAGGAGAGAGAATAGGGCGAGGGCAGAACGCTACCCTACCCTCTACTGGAAGCGGGCTGAGACCGCTAATCCCCACAGGGAGCAACAGAGCTGGGTACAGGGTAGAACGCTACCCTACCTTCTATCGGATGCGGGCTGAGACCGATAATCCCCACAGGGAGCAACAGTGTGGGATACTGGGTAGAACGCTACCCTCTGATTCACCCAGGAAAGCCAGGACAGACCTGATATAGGGAACAGGTAACCAAAAAATAAATAAATATATAAAACAAAGAAACAAAAACTCCTAGAGGAAAAACAGGACTAACTGACAGCAAGGTGGATAGAACACTATCTACTACAATAGATAGGCCAGGAAACCTCTGGAAAGAGTACGGAGAAACAACAAAGCCAGCTAGACACTCACGGTATGCTTACCTCGAAGGATGCTGCCACTCTGCGACCAAGTGCTGGAGGACCTAACCTCGGCGTGCAGGATAAGACTGCACCAAAAAGCCACGGGCAGGTCACGACTGCTAACAATCGGCAGCCCACGCCAACAACGAAGGCAGTACCTTAGCCAACCCACCAGGTGAATGGGAAGGACCAGAGACATACACAGCGGAGTAACAACAGGCAAATCCGACGGTTCAACAGCCCAGAGTGACACTCTCAAACTCAATGGCAGGAAGAGGATTCAATCTCCCCACTAAAGAGAGAGAGTAATCGAACTCAGCAAGCCTAAGTCACCGGAAATAGATATTCTGTCAGACGTAAGCCACAAACGTAGTCACAAACGAGCCAAGGTCAACAGAGGCAGATACAGCAATGGAGGAATAAGCAAGGGCATAGAGAGAGAGCAAAGCCAGTGGTCAAACAGCCAGGAGGAGTCCAAAAGATAAGCCAAGAGTCAGAGTAGCCAAAAATAGCTAGGAGCAAAGCTCGAATAATCGGGCACAGTAGTGCTGGCAGAAAGAGACTAAAAAGGGAAGTGGGCCAATCAAGGGAAAGGGGAGAAGAGAGCCGACCAAGTGGTCCAGGAGAACCAAATGACAGAGGAGAAAAAGAAATACAGATCTGCCAGAACTGTTAATAGACAGCAGAGCCCCAAAGACCACATTCAAATCCTGACATCGAGGCCATGTGTCCTGGGGAATTTCTTTCTTCTCTCAACCTTCAGGATGCCTATCTGCACATAGCCATCCATCAGGAGAGCTGTCAGTACCTCAGGTTTGCTTGTGACCAAGGGCACTTCCAGTTTGCAGCTCTTCCCTTTGGTCTGACTACGCCCCCCCAAGTCTTCCCTCGTATCCTAGGGGCACTGGTTTCCGTCATGCACAGAGAAGGCATCAGAGTTACTCCGTACATGGACAACTTGCTCTTGAAGGCCCCCTCTTCGGAACTCCTTCAGCATCAGGTCCAGGCCTGTATACACACTCTCACCCACCGCAGGTGGATCCTAAACATGGACAAGTTGGACATCACTCCAGAGGCTGATATTTCTGGGTCTTCTGTTCAACACCCTGAAGGGCATGGTATTTCTCAAAGAAGATGTGGTACACCAGATTACCCACAAGGTATCTGCAGTCCTGGCAGCCGATCCAATTCCTGCCAAGACGTTAACATCCCTGTTGGGGAAGTTGATATCCACCATAGAGGCAGTACCATTTGCGATGGATCACATGAGGGAGCTTCAGAGGTTTGTGATCCAGGTCTGTAAGGGCAACACAAATCTTCTGAAGAAGTTGGTGTCTCTACCCCTTCACGTGGAGCTGAGTCTGTTGTGGTGGCTAGACCTCTCTAATCTGATGAAGGGCAGGCCCTTGCTGATACCCTTCTGGACCACATTGACGATGGATGCGAGCTTATCCGGCTGGGGAGCAATCCTGGGTCACCTGAACGCCCAAGATCAGTGGTCAGTGGAAGAATATTCCCTTCCCATCAACGTTCTGGAGCTTTGGGCGATATTTCATGCTCTCAGATACTGGACATCTCACCTAGAAGGCTGTCCGGTTCGAGTCCAGTCCGACAACGCCACGGCCGTGGTGTACATCAACAAACAAGGCAGTACAAGAAGTCTTGTGGCTTGGTTGGAGTTCAAGGCCATTTTATCTTGGGCAGAAGAACATGTTCCTGCCATATCCGCCATTCATATTCCTGGCGTAGACAACGTTCTGGTCGACTTCTTAAGTCAACACACAGTAGACAGCAAAGAGTGGGAACTCCACCAAGACGTCTTCAACCTCATTGTTCAGAAATGGGGACTTCCCCAGATCGACCTGATGGCGATCAGACACAACCAGAAGGTTCCATTATTTTGTTCCTGCTGGTGGGACCCTCTAGCAGTGGATGCCATGTCGATTCCATGGCACTTCCGTCTAGCGTACATCTTTTCTCCCATTCCCTTGCTTCACAGGGTGTTGAGAAAACTACTCCTGGAAGGATCTCCTGTTATCCTAATTGCTCCATACTGGCCTCGTCAGGCCTGGTTTCTGAAGCTCCTGGACCTATCCGTGGTGGACCCTTTTCGGCTTCCCGCAGACCAGACCTTCTTCTACAGGGTTATCTGTGGAAGGAGGATGTGGATCGTCTGGGTTTGACGGCATGGCGGTTGAATCCTCAATATTGAGGAAGAAGGGTTTCTCTTCAGGCGTAGTGGCAATTATGCTTCGTGCTCGGAAGCCTCTTTCCTTTAAAGTGTACCACAGAGTCTGGTCTACTTTTCACTCTTGGTGTGTAGATAAGGATCTTTCCTCTCAAGACTTTGACCTTCCTATATCCTATCCTTTTTACAGGATGGAGTGGACAAGGGAGCTCCTTGAAGGTTCAGACTTCTTTGCTCTCTGTTTTCTTCCATGTTCGCCCTGCCTTCAAGAACCCCGCTCCTCTGTGGGATCTTAACTTGGTTCTGGGCGTCCTTCAGCTCCCTCCTTTCGAGTCTTTGACTACTGTTCCTCTTTGTTATTGACTTGGAAGATGGCCTTTCTCCTAGCGATTGTTTCAGTTTGCAGAGTTGCCGAACTGCACGCTTTGTCCTGTAAACCACCTTTTCTTGTGTTTCACAAGGACAAGGTGGTTCTTCGCACTTCCCAGGAATTTCTTCCGAAGGTGGTCCCTGAGTTCCACATCAATCAGGAAATCATAGTGCCTTCTTTCTGTCCTGACCCTACTTCTGTCAAGGAGAGGGATCTCCACTTGCTGGATGTGGTGCACTGCCTTAAGTTTTATGTGCATCGCACTGAGTCTGTTTGTCAGTCTGTCATGCTCTTTGTCATTCCTGAGGGTCCCAGGGCTGGTAGACAAGCGTCCAAGGTTACTATAGCCTCCTGGGTTAAATTTACCATTTGTAAGGCCTACAAACTCAGGAAGAAGCCTGTTCCATTTTGTGTCACGGCTCATTCCAGGTCTATTGGGGCCTCTTGGCCCTATAAGAATCAGGCTTCTGCTGAGCAGTTGTGTAAGGCGGCCACTTCGTCATCTGTGCACACCTTCTCTAAACAGTACCGTGTTGATGTCCTGGCATCGGCTGATGCCAGCCATGGCAGGAAGGTCCTAGAGGCAGTCTTGCCTGTCTAGGGTTCCTTCTTTCTTTCTAGTATCCTCAACTGTTGAGCCCGGTTGTCTCTAGTTCTGTGTGCTGTGTTATGGTTCCTGGTGTGTTACATGCCAGTTTATTGTCCGTTGACACTTTTTCTTATAATGGCTATCCTATGATCTAATTGGTTCATGTAAGCTCTGTGACTTTGGGGACCGATGCCTGGTCCTTGCCTTCATTCCCGCCTCTGGGAAACTCAATATTGGTACATCGCAAAGTTACCTGTAACCTATATTGGACGACAGAGAAAAGAGGATTTTAGTCTTACCTGTTAAATCCTTTTCTCTTAGCCCATATAGGTTACAGGTCTCCCACCCTGTCAAGGGACCATGCTTGGTTCTCCTGTGACTGAACGTAGGAGTTCCTTTGGGTTCATGCTCACAGGAGTCTTCTTTTTTCCTTCTTGCTACCTAGTCAACAGTTAGCTTCTCAAATCTAATTGGCTGGGGATTGGCTGGTGCCCAGCTAAGGAGAGAAGGAAGGTTCCACCCTGCACTTCTTTTCAAGAATTGTTCATGTCTACTTAAAGGGGCGGTCGCCTTCCCAAAGTTATCTGTAACCTACACGGACTAATAGAAAAGAATTTAACAGGTAAGACTAAAATCCTCTTTTTTAACCCTTTGAGTGATGAAACAGTGTCCACTGCATTGTGAAACAAACTCAACTTGTCTTTTTGCTGAGAGGTCCATTTCTTTGCAGTGCATTGGTCACCTCTGTGGCACTCAATGGATGTAAGGGAACCTGTGTCCTTAAGACAAATGTATTAAAATCTGCCTATGTTTTAGTAGCTATTTGTTTTGTAAAATAAAAATGTTTTTGAGAAAGTAACCTTTATGTATTGGTGGCACAGTGAGGCACATTATGCTAATTCTCTGTACATTATGCTAGTTAGTTCTGTTAATGGCCAAACTTACCTCTCACTGTACTATTAGAAATGCCCCAGTGTGGACTATGTCTAGATTCATTCATAGCACAGTGTGATCTCTGCCTAGATTCATACATAGTACAGTGTGATCTCTGCCTAGATTCATACATAGTACAGTGTGTGGGCTCTGCCTAGATTCATTCATAGCATGGTGTGTTCTCTTCTTAGAGCCATTCACAGCACAGTATGTGTGTTCTCCTCCTTGATTCATTCATAGAATGGAGTGTGTTCTCCTCCTTGATTCATTCATAGCACGGTGTGTGTTCTCTGCCTAGATTCATTCACAGCACAGTATGTGTTCTCAGCCTAGATTCATTCATAGTGTAGTGTGTGGGGTCTGCCTAGATTCATTCACAGCACAGTGTGTGTGGTTATGACAGACATAAAATAATTAGTGTAAAGTGTCACAGATAAATAAAGGTTAATTTCTTATAAACTCTATATATTACAAACAAATAGGTAGCAAAACTATAGGCAGTTTTTATTTCACTTAAAAAAAAAATAAAGTTATCTAATGGTGACAGGTCCATTTTAAAATTGGGACTGGTTTACACAGGAGACGTTAACAGTGCTGCAATGCAGCATCCATTCAACAATTTCATTCAGTTTTTGTATAACCTGTGTGCTATCTCTAAGGTAGCTATGTAACCTCAAAACTAGGGGTTGCAACAAATGGTCTACCCCTTCTCCAAGAGTCTCATTCAGAGACCCTATACCGGAGACTATGGTCGGCCCTCTCAGTTGGGTTCTCCAAAGACTTGTTTATTTTTGGTAAGTGTGAAAGGATTTGAATTTAACATTAATTCAGCCTCCTTACTAGTCAACACACCCAATCTTACGATCAATTAGAGAACCCAGAAGGCAGAGATAGTCTCCGGTCGGGTCCTTGGACAGTGGGGTATATGCCTCTCCATCATCTAGCTGTCTTAAGGCCTCATTTTTATAATAAGTAGCATTCAAAATAACAACTGACCCGCCCTTATCTGCAGACTTCACTACGACCTCATTTTGAGACAAGGATCACAAAGCATCATACTCTAATTTACTCATATTTGATCTAGATCACTTCTTAATCTTGCTCAATGCAACAAGGTCACGTTCCACCAAGCATTGAAAAGAGTCTAATACCCCCCCCCCCGACGGCTACAGGATAAAAAGAAGACTTTTTCCCCCTCTAGCTTAACTGGAACATGGACTATATTGGTTGATCTATCTGGAATGTTAATCTCCAAACCCAAAGATTCCAAATCATAAAATGTAAAAATATTCTTAAAACTTATAGAATCAGAAAAACAAGATTCATGAGATAAGCTAAGAATAGAGTGTTCGGTATTAGAGGGGGAAAAAAGTGAATTATTGCAGACATCACCAATTTCCCCGCCTCGCTAATCATTAACCCCTCCAGCACCAAAGTGTTTTCTTAAAGTATGTTTGCAAACAAATCTATTCAAATCAACCATAGTCCTGAAGAGATTAAAATGAGAGGTAGGTGAAAAATTAAGGCCTCTCTTCAAAACCGACTTCTCTGCAGGAGATAGCACAGGGTCAGACAAATTAACAATATTATGCAATTCTTTTAAATTTATTTCTTGTTTCCTTTTTTCAAACTTCCTTTTACCACCTCTCCTTTTTCCTCCTCCCCTTGAGTTATTTTTTTCTTTTTTGTTCTTTTTGGGCCTTATCCTTGAAGATGATCTCTTTGGCTGCTGTATCAACACACTGTCCTCCTCCGGTACACTGATAAATATTCTGTTGGCCTTGTCCACCCACATAGGAGATAAGAAAGAAGAAGAAGATGAGGGTATGGAAATGGCTGTTAAATCAGTAATTTCTGATTTCTGATGTTCAGAAGTATCCATTTCCACACTTGAAAAGCTAACTCTCTTTTGTCTTCCATGTGTTTTCAAGATGGACCTCGATCTTGATCCACCATTTCTATAGGACGAATCTCATTGTCCCTTCCAGACATAGATATTGTTGGACTCATAATCAAGCTTGTCTTGCTCAAATTTGGTTTATTTTGTTTCCATGATAGATTTTTCCAGCTTATCTATATAACATGCAAGCTGGATGTCAGTCAATCATGCACAGTAAAGACTCGCCAAACACCCTGCCCCGCTCTGGACGGCTCACGTTCTGTCTCTGCTCCTGGCTCTGGGGCAGCTGGGTACACTTTAGCCCGTGTACACGGGCTTTCATACTAGTGATATAATACAATCACCTTTATTTACAATATACAGCAATAATAGTATAGCCCACACAACCCCAGACACAGGATGATAGGACCCAGGTTCCTCTCCAGAGCTGCACACTGTGCTGTGCACTGCAATACTGGGAGCTACCGAGACTAGGAAAGAGGCTCGAGTGGAACGCCAGTATGAATGGTATAATATGCGTAAGCAACACTATGGTCACGAGACTGGAGGCAAGAGGGAGCGGGAGCAGGACAGAGCAACTGAACATGGAGACTACCGGTCAGGCAAGCTAGGAGTGCATGGAGCGAGTAGACAGCCAGAGCCACAGCTCAGACAATCCGGAGGCTACACGGAGCGAGTTAGTAGCCAAAGCCAGAGGTCAGACAAACTGGGGATTACACGGTGCAAGTAGTAGCCAGAGCCAGAGGTCAGACAAATCGGGGACTACACGGAGAGAGTAGTCTGCCAGAGCCACAGGTCTGAATTGATGTGGGTAGTCAGACAAGCCGTGGTCATACGCGGAGCGAGTTAGTCAGCCAGAACCACATGTCAGAACCGATGTAGGTAGTCAGACAAGCCGGGGTCAACACTGAGCAGATTCTCAGATAGGCACGGGTCACAACGGAGAGCAAGAGAACTAGCAGAAACACCAACATAAGGGCAATGGCTCCTAGGCCCAAGGAGGTTAAAAAAGGAGCAGAAGAAGGCAGAACCCAATTAGGCAAAGCAGAATAGGCCCATAAACAGGCATCTGTGCCAGTGCCTGTTTCATGACGTCAGCAATGCGGAAGTAACCGCAATCATGCCGACCGACACACCACAGAGAAAGGAAGCACAGGATCACCAAGGCCTCCTTAGGGGGACTGTGATAATCGCTATATGAATCATTATTTGAGGGGCACTTTATTTGGAGTGATAGTTCTGCTTTAAGATGAACTATGTCATGGCAAACTGGCTATTGGCAGATCTCTTCCTCTGGGCGTAGACCTTCCGAAGAAACTGGGACTGCATTGCGATCCCCGGCACACAAATGGGGGAAGCAAAATGTGGTCTGGAGGGAGACCCCTGGGGCTTCCACATCATTACCGTGAGAAGAGACTAGGGTCATACAGTTCAGTCCCCAAAGATCTTCAGCTTCTGTCTTGAAAACCTCCGATCTATAGAGGCTGAGTGCGTACAGTTTGTGCAACATACATTGTGTACCCCTCTGGCACACAAAGGGTTAATAAAACATAATAATATCCCTGTAAGAGGTCTGGCCTATATGTATTAGTTTCAGCTCTTAGACGGCAAGATTAAATTAACAGAATGCTGTCTTCGTTGCACATAACAATTACTTTGCTATTGTTCTGTAATCTTTCCATGTTCCAGTGACCTGACCTAATTTTATGAAAACAATTGGAGACGCACAGTTTTAACAATGACATAAGCAAGGATTTGAAAAAAGATACAGTTTTAAAAAGAAAATGCAACTGTGTATCAAATAATTAAAGGGGCACTAATGTCCTAGAATTTTATCCAGTTTTATAGAGTTTTAAATAAAAAATAATATGCTCCAAACCCTATCTCTCAAACCGCTATGGTTTGAGAGATTTAGGCGTTGAAAGTTCCCCCTCCCTCCCCTTTTCCTGGCGTCAGCGTCTAGCAGAGCCAAAATCTCGTTATTTCAAAGGAATTACTTCATTGGAAAGGTCTACAAAGTGTGCCTGGTTTGTAGAGAAGGGGAGGGAGGGGGAACTTTGAACATCTATATCTCTCAAATCATAGTGGTTTGAGAGATAGGGTTTGGAGCATATTGTTTATTATTTTAAACTCTATAAAATTGGATACAATTTTTCTGGAACATTACTGTCCCTTTAATATTAGTGTTACTGTAGTAACTCTCAGGAAAGTAATCAAAGGCCTAATAGCTGGGGGTAGATAACATTATGATAATCATGAATGTGTTAAATAACCAATAAAATATTTTATAAAAATATATGTGATTGATATAGAGGATTTCCTGCTGTAAAAATGATACAGAGATTTTTTCATTCATTCAAAGGCTATTATACCTAAAAAGAAAATTATCTTTAAAATGCAATGTTCTATTGTATCCATCAGGCAGTGCTGTTTCTATCACGTTATATGGAGTGCTGTAATCTTCTCATGCTCTTCCACAAAATGTTGAAGATGCATTCATTTTTTAATGAAACATCAGTGGGAGTAACTTTGTTTTACTCAGTGGGAAGCATATTTTCTGCAAGAATTATTTTATATTTCATAAAAAGGTTGTCTGTTTCTTTTAAAGGGATAGTAATACTTTGTTTTAGCTTTATTTTATTTTGTAGGCATTAAAAAACATGAAAACAATATGTCTTATCTCTCAAACTTTTATTCTAAGAGATATTCACAAACAAAGTTTCCCCTCCCGCTCCTTTTACCTAGTGTAAGCCATCTCTTCTTAGATGTGTAATCCAGTCCATAGACCAGACAGATAACAGTAGAGGACAATCTTCTTCCTATGAGAACAATGAAAGCCCTGCCCCCCCTTGACAAGTTTTTCAGGTTTTTCCCTTATCTTAATTGAAGATTGTCCCTCTCTGCAGTCTACCTGGGTACCTGCCTTCTGATCTGGCTGAGCAGTGTTACATCAGTAAAAGGGGCGGGAGGGGGATACTTTGTGATTGAATTACTCTTGTACTACAACTCTGACAGAATTGAAATAACACTCTCCAAAGTCCAAATACTATGAAGATTAATTAGAGCTGCTTTTATTATGAAACATTACTATCCCTTTAAAAAGAAATTATCTTTAACATGTAATGTTCGATTGTAGCCACCAGGCAATGCTGTTTTTATCCCTTTCTATGGAGTGCTGTAATCTTTTCATGCTCTTCCACAATATGTTGAAGATGCATTCATTTTTTAATGAAACATCTCTTAGCAGTGCGAGTAACTTTGTTTTACTCAGTGGGAAGCGTATTTTCAGCAGGAATTATTTTATATTTCATAAAAAGGTTGTCTGTTTCTTTTAAAGGGATAGTAATACTTAAAATGTAAAACAAAATATGTTGTAGGGTTTATCCCCCTGAGTAAAACGAGAGTACTCCCACTGCTGAGAGGTGTTTCATTCAAAAGTTATTAGTTTTCAAAGTTGAATTTTTTAGGTGCAATATCACAGTGGCCTGAAATTGTACAGTGGCGCTGTTGCTACACCATCCTATGGAGATTTATGGTCAACTGACCAGAGTTGTCCATAGGATTGTGTAGCAACAGCGCCACTGTACAATTTCAGGCCACTGTGATATTGCACCTAAAAAATTCAACTTTGAAAATTAATAACTTTTGAATGAAACACCTCTCAGCAGTGGGAGTGCCCTTGTTTTACTCAGGGGGATAAACCCTACAACATATTTTTTTTTACATTTTAAGTATTACTATCCCTTTAAGAGGAACTTTCACCTGTAAAGGGAAACATTCACATATAAAAAACTTTTGCCCATGGGCTTAAATTAGTAAAATTATATTAGAATTTGTGTTTTTTTTAATTTCACTTACATACTTATTAAGATATGCAGACTTAATACTGGGCAATTCCGCATTCTGCAGCACCCTGTATGTGCAGCACACAGATGTAGGACTTTCCGCTTCCCTCCCAACTGCCCCAGGGAGCGCGTTCATGCTTCCCTTCATAGTGGTATTTATGTGGGCTATTGTTACAGCAAGCTCCATTTACCATGATACTGAGCTTGCATTTATATATCACATGTCTTGATGGGAAGAAGATATAACACTCAGGCTTGATGAAAAAGAACTAAATCCATTCTGTCACAAACCAGCTGCATCACTGGGGACAAACACAAAGTTCTATTGCTTTAAATGGGACATTGAAGCCCTTGAATGGATTCACTTTTAAAGGGACAGTAATACTTTGTTTTATCTTTATTTTATTTTGTAGGCATTAAAAAGACATGAAGAACAATGTAAGTCTTATTTCTCAAACCTTTATGGTTTGAAAGGTATTCACAAGCAAAGTTTCCCCTCACTGACCAAAATGGTCAAGTCTGCCATCTAGCTGTCGGATTTGGAATCTGGTCCGCGGACTGGCCGTGGCTGTGCAGCAGAGCCAAGATCGAGAGATATAAGAAGAACTACTTCATTCAAATAGTCTACAAAGTGTGCCTGATTTGCAAGGACACTTTTAAGACCCTTCCAGTGAAATAGTTATTTTTATATCTTGTGATCTCGGCTCTGCTGAAGAGCCACCGGTTGATCTGTGGACCGGATTCCAAATCTGACAGCTAGATGGCAGACTTGCTAGTTTTGGTCAGTGAGGGGAAACTTTACTTGTGAATATCTCTCAAACCATAAAGGATAAAGGTTTGAGAGATAATAGTTATATCGTTCTTCATGTTTTTTAATGCCTACGAAATAAAATAAAGATGGAACGAAGTATTAATATCCCTTTAAAACGTTGCACACAAAACAGCGTGTGATTTCCCAGTTCTATAAACATGTTGCCGTGATTAAAAGGGTGACATGAGAATAGATTATCATGTCGCCGGTATTAAACAGAGCATCCAGTATTTTATTTTATTAAATTTGTATTGGGCATCCAGCTTGACCAGATGAGCAAGCTGCATTGTTAACCCCTTGAGTGCAACTCAGCACTGCTCTGGGCTCTCTCCCCTCCTTGTCTCTGCATGCTGCACTCCGCCCTGTCATTCTGCACGCAGAGACAATAAGCCAGAGAGCCCGGAGCAGCGCTGAGCTGCTCTCAAGCTTTTAACAATGCAATTCACTCATCTCCATGAATCAAGTGGGCACTGTTATTGTTTATTTTAAAATGAAGGCTGTAAATATGGGGCTATAATCGGACCTCAAATCTGGTCAATCTGGATGCCCAATACAAATTTAATAAAATAAAGTACTGGATGCGCTGTTTAATAGCGGCGACATGAGAATCTCGTGCTTTTCTGACAGCATGAGATTCTCATGTTGCCTTTTTAATCATGGCGACATGTTTATAGCTGTTTTGTGTGCAGTGTTTTAAAAGGATACCCTTTGAATGCTAGACAGATTGCAGATGAATTGTGAAGCAATGCTTTGGAGACATCACTAGCATCCAAGGTATTAAAAGCCAAATTTAAAGCAATAGAAATGTGTGAAATGTTTATTTCTCCCCTACGATACAGCTGGTTTGTTCCAGCTTTCCTCCAACTCTTATTAAATCAGCCTTATAGACTAAATCCCATTCTGCGCCACTATCCTGATGATAACCCAGTAACCCACTTGAAAGGATGTTCTGTATATACTAGCAAAATAATCCCTGTCTTATCCTAAGAGCTGTAACTGTGTGTAGCACTGGATTTAACAAAGAGGGACTATCACAGCAACAAAAGTGTTTTTTAGAACTTTTACATGCATGTTTTAATTATGTTAGTCATTTATTTCAAACAATTGTTTGTGATATATTTTGCTTTGTAACATGTTGATGCAAATTAGACAGTACTGGCCAGTATGGCAGATAGATACTAACATTCCACACTGCTCTCCTTCCCTCCTGCTACTCCCTTACAGACACTTACATTCCACACTGCTCTCCTTCCCTCCTGCTACTCCCTTACAGACACTTTCATTCCACATTGCTCTCCTTCCCTCCTGCCACTCCCATACAGACACTTACATTCCCCACTGATCTCCCTCCCTCCTGCCACTCCCTTACAGACAGCTACTTACATTCCACACTGATCTCCCTCCCTCCTGCCACTCCCTTACAGACACTTACATTCCCCACTGATCTCCCTCCCACCTGCCACTCCCTTACAGACAGCTACTTACATGCCACACTGATCTCCCTCCCTCCTGCCACTCCCTTACAGACACTTGCATTCCACACTGATCTCCCTCCCTCCTGTCACTCCCTTACAGACACTTACATTCCACACTGATCTCCCTCCCTCCTGCCACTCCCTTACAGACACTTACATTCCACACTGATCACCCTCCCTCCTGCCACTCCCTTACAGACACTTACATTCCACACTGATCACCCTCCCACCTGTCACTCTCTTACAGACACTTACATTCCCCACTGATCTCCCTCCCTCCTGCTATTCCCTTACAGGCACTTACATTCCACACTGATCTCCCTCCCTCCTGCTACTCCCTTACAGACACTTACATTCCACACTGATCACCCTCCCACCTGTCACTCCCTTACATACAGATACTAACATTCCACACTGCTCTCCCTCCCACCTGTCACTCCCTTACATACAGATACTTAAGTATCCCACTGATCTCCATCCCACCTGGCAGTCCCTTACAGCTAGATATTAACATTCCACACTGCTCTCCATCCCATCTGCCCCTCCCTTACAGAGAGATATTTGCATTTCCTACAGCTCCCATCCCACCTGCCACTCCCTGCCAGCCAGATACTAACATTCCACACTGCTCTCCCTCCCACCTGCCACACCCTGCCAGCCAGATACTTATATTCCCCACTGATCTCCTTCCTGCCTGCCACTCTCTTACAGCCAGATACTAACATTCCACACTGCTCTCCCTCCCACCTGCCACACCCTGCCAGCCAGATACTTATATTCCCCTTTGATCTCCTTCCTGCCTTCCACTCTCTTACAGCCAGATAGTAACATTCCACACTGCTCTCCCTCCCATCTGCCACTCCCTGCCAAACGGACTCTAACATTCCACACTGTTCCCCATCCCACCTGCTACTCACTGCCAGATACTAAAATTCCACAATGCTCTCCCTCTCACCCAGATACTAACATTCCACACCACTCTCCCTCACACTTGCCACTCTCTGCCATCCAATACTAGCTCATTTGCATTAAATGAATAATAATAATTATAGCTACATATCTATAAAATGCTTAACATAATATAGGTTTTAAAAAAATCACCTATTTTTTGCAAAGTGATAGTTATTTCACATATTTGTGATTTTTTTTTTTTTAGCCTTTTAAAGAAGATAAGAAATGTAAGTGAGATTTACATTAAACACTAGGAAAAAAAAGAAGTTTGCTAGTAAAAAGATATGTGACCTACAGAGCTTGCAGTCTAAGGCCTAGATTACATTGCAGTAGATCATTTATTACCACTGGTTTCATGTAATAGATTTGTAGTAAAGCCTATGAAGACATGTTAACATAAAAACCTAGAAAAAGTTATCAACTGCGGTAGAATCCAGGCCTAAGTTAGATGCTGTGAGCTCTACAGAGGCAATCAGGATATGCACTGGGGACATACATAATATACAAGTGGAGTAATTCTCGAGTAAACCCAATGCATCATAAGGGTCAAAAGAAACACTTCCTATTTCTATTGGAGACCTGTCTAGCATTCAAGCATGCTAATAGTCCTATTTAAATTAAGAGGTATTTGGACAATTGTTAATTGTTCCCCGGAATTGTTCCTGTTTTTTTCTGTGCATATGAACCCTGGGCTGTTGACGACAATGTATCCATGTGTGTGTATATAACGTTTGGCACTCATGATACTAACCTATTGGCTGGGTGCTGTATACAATGCAAATTAGAAAAATAAAAAATATACACTCACATGTCTTAGAGAGAATATATAAATGTGAACTCAAAGGGATAGTAATACTTCGTTTTAACTTTATTTTATTTTGTAGACATTAAAAAAACATGAAGAATGATATAAGTCTTATCTCTCAAACCTTTATGGCTTAAGAGATATTCACAAGCAAAGTTTCCCCTCCCGCCCCTTTTACCTAGTGTAAGCCATTTCTTCTCAGATGTGGAATCCAGTCCATAGACCAGACAGATAACAGAAGGGGACAATCTTCTTCCTATGAGAACAATGAAATCCCTGCCCCCCATGACAAGCTTTTCAGGTTTTTCCCTTATCTTAATTGAAGATTGTCCCTCTCTGCAATCTACCTGGGCACCTCCCTTCTGCTCTGGCTGAGCAGTGTTACATCAGTAAAAGGGGCGGGAGGGGGATACTTTATCATTCAATTACTCTTGAACTACAACTCTGACAGAATTGAAATAACACTCTCCAAAGTCCAAATACTATGATGATTAATTAGAGCTGCTTTTATTATGAAACATTACTATCCCTTTAAACATTCAATCTTGACAAAGGTTCCAGTGAGTATACCAAAATGTTTCTGCTTATTTCAAGGTATTCAAGGTGCCCTTATCTCCGCCCACTGCTACACAACCCCATTCTTCACAAGACCAAGTCAACCAGTCCCATCCTCTGTTTCCTGGCACAGAAATAACCCTGGGCCTATAACAAGCAAGGACAAAAAAAAGGTTTAACCCCTTGGCTGCTAGAGAGAGAGATCTCCAATGCATTGCTCTGTAATGTATTAGAGATCTCTCTTGAATTCAAGGGGTTAAATAATGGCCTGTAAAGGGGTATAAACTTGCACAGGGACACTGACATCGCTCTGACCACACCCAGAGTCCAAAATGTGACTGTGGCCAGCAATGCCTGCTTACTTTATTAGGAAATCCGGTCCTGGTACTAGCCATTTTCCTGTAAGATAAATTGTTTTTCAGAAATCAACCAATGGCACAGTGTGGCATTTTATGCTAATTCTAAAACTGTGATTTTAGAAATGTGCACACTAGTAGACAAATAAAATGTCCCAAAAGTCTCATTGATTTAAATGACACGTGTGTGTGTGTGTGTGTTTGTGTGGTGTGTATGGTGTATTTTGTATTTGTGTGTGTGACTTCCAAGCCTTGTTTCACTGGTAGTCACATAACCATACCTGGGAACTTCCGAAGCAGGGCTACCCGGAGGGTAACCCTGTCAGTGCCGACTGGGGAGGAAAATGACGTGATTTGCGTCATAAAAGGGGTGGGGCTTAGTCACAGGGGGCGGGACAAAAAACCTGCAAAATGGAGGTAAGAGGGCAGGAGTGGGAGGAACCGGGTTGGATGGAGCACAAGTGGGCAGAGTTTCTACTTAAACTCTGCCCACCCTGTGATTCACACATTGCCCCGGAGACCTGGTAATTCAGTTTGAAATCCGGAGTCTCCGGGGGAAAAACCGGAGAGTTCCCAGGTATGCACATAACCCCACATATACTGTCTCACACCCCAGCCTTGTTCCACAGGTACACAGAACCACACATACACTGCCTCACCACCCCAACCTTGTTCCACAAGTAGTCATACAACCGCACATAGAACCACACAAGCACTGTCTCCCACCCCAGCCTTGTTCCACTGTCCGCAGGCATCCATAGAACCACCAATACACTATCAGGTCTCTCACTTTTACTGAGGCAGAGTACCAAAGAAAGCTGCAGGCTGAAGAGAACAGGGACGGGCAGTGCAGTGCCCCATGTATGTAGAGGTCAGAGAGGATCATTTTTAGCTTTTTATTCTCAAATACAATATAAAATGTGCGCTAATTTGCTCATTCTGGGCACTTTATTCCCTGGGTAATATGGGTTTTAGGGAGCTATACATGTTGTTAACTTCTGTAATGCTGCTGAGGTAGATGTACTAAGAAAGTGGTGCAATTATGCGGCAAACCTACTGCACCGTAGGCAGCAGATGAAAGTATCCATAGCTTTAAAAGGATATTAATGTTTCATAATAAAAGCAGCTCTAATGAATCATTATAGTATTTGGACTTTGGAGAGTGTTATATCAATTCTGTCAGAGTTGTAGTTCAAGAGTAATTCAATGACAAAGTATCCCCCTCCCACCCCTTTTACTGATGTAACACTGCTCAGCCAGATCAGGGAGGTGCCCAGGTAGATTGCAGAGAGGGACAATCTTCAATTAAGATAACGGAAAAACCTGAAAAACCTGTCAAGAGGGGGCAGGGCTTTCATTGTTCTCACAGTAGAATATTGACCCTTGCTGTGAGCTGTCTGGTATACGGACTGGATTCCACATCTGAGGAGTGGGGGCTTACGCTAGTTAAAAAGGGCGGGAGGGTTATATTTTGTCATTCAATTACTCTTGTACTACAACTCTGACAGTATTGAAATAACACTCTCTATGGCCCAAATACTATGAGGATTAATTGGAGCTGCTGTTTTTGTGAAACATTACTATTAGTGATGAGCGAGCGTGCTCGGCCGATGCTCGGATCGGCTCGAGCATCGCTCTGCTCGGCACATGGCGGTACTCGTCGAGTACCGCCATGTGCTCTCCCGCCATGTTCGGGTGGCGGGGATCTGTGCCGGAAGAGGCACAGATCCGAAGACGCTCCGCTGGACCACCAGGGACTGGAGGTATGGGGGCATTGCGGAGATGAAGGGGGACATTGTGGAAGAGGGGCATAGACTCTATGCCCCTCTTCCACAATGTCCCCCTTCATCTCCGCTATGCCCGTCTTCCACAATGTGCCCCTTCATCTCCGCTATGCCCCTCTTCCACAATGTGCCCCTTCATCTCCGCTATGCCCCTCTTCCACAATGTCCCCCTTCATCTCCTCTATGGCATAGAGGAGATGAAGGGGGACATTGTGGAAGTGGGGCATAGCGGAGATGAAGGGGCACATTGTGGAAGAGGGGCATAGCGGAGATGAAGGGGCACATTGTGGAAGAGGGGCATAGCGGAGCTGAAGGGGGACATTGCGGAGCTGAAGGGGGCATTCGGAGATGAAGGGGGCATAGCGGAGATGAAGGGGGCATTGACCAGGCACCCTCCCCTCATCAGAGCAGGGGGTGCCTGGTGTCGCCCCATTCATTTCAATGGGGCTCGGGTGCTCGGCCGAGCACTCGAGCCTCAGGGGGTGCTCGGTCAGAGCACCCGAGCACCCGAGCATCGGGGTGCTCGCTCAACACTAATTACTATCACTTTAAATGGAGCTTGTAACCTCCTTGAATGCTAGATGTGTCCATTGCAATACTTTGCATTATGTTGAATACCTATCAAGAATTTAAAAGCCCCATTTAAATCAATCGGTATTTTGGGATTTTTTTTTTGTTCTGTACTGTTCACATGGTTTGCACCAGAATTGTACCAATTTCCTTAGTTCATCCGCCCCGGGGCATTAAAGAAGGTGACAATATGTACAGCTCCACAACATCCACATTATCCAGGGAATAAAGTGCCCAGGACGATCTGTTCTAGCACCCATATGCACCAGTTCAACAGTGTTTAACACAAAGCCCAATATGCTCTACTGTGACCTGCACCGGCAGGCACCTCTGCACCTTCCATTCTCAGCAAGCAGCTCTCTCTTACTGTGCCGCTATCCTCCCTACACCCTGTGGTCACATGACAAGCTGGTGATGTCAGCACTGGTTCTTTAGCCCACTACCATACTGCTCTATCTGGGGGTCATTCCAGCAGCCTGCAAATGATTCTTTCTGGGTTGCGGGTCCAGTGAAATCCATACAGAAGACAGAACAATGGACAGGTGGCAACCCTATTCTGTGATAAGGAGGGTGGGAAAAAAATGCTGGATCACAAGGCATTTAAAAAGTTTCCTTCCAAGAAGGGCCACAGATTAGTAGGCAGGGGGCCAACATGTTTGACATGCTCCATTTAACTCAAAAGGAATTTGGGATTTTATAATTGTTCCTCATGGTGCAGTTGGTTTACACCAAATCATTCCTCTTTCCTCGTGTCTCGGCAAGATCAAACGGGAGACAGAAAAGGTGGAAGAAATCATTGGAGAATGTTGATTGCAAGTAATTTGTAATTGCATTTTTATCCTTTTAATGCTGAATAAAGCACTGTTGTACCCTTTCAAGGAGATTTGCACTCTTCTTGTAGTTTAACCTGTGTAACAGATGTGCCTTAGTAACTCATAACTAAGACGACACATCAATCACCCTAATGGACTTGAAGAGGATTGCTCATTGAATGGAAACTATTACTACAATCTTTAATAATCTTATTAACCTATAAACACAAACTTAGGTAGTACAGTGCAATTTTCTGTGCCACTCTCTATCTAATTATGTTTCTAACTATTGCATTCTTGCTTAATTTGCTTTTGTGTATTATTATTACCTAATCAACTAAACTAAAAGTGTTAGTAATGTCCCGTAAAAACTTGTTATAGATTTGTAGAGGATGAAAAAATAAGCTAAATGGCACAAACCCTATCTCTCAAACCGCTATGGTTTGAGAGATATAAGCATTGAATGTTCCCCCCTCACCCCTTTCTCCTGATGTCAGCTGTAAAGATGACAGCAGGAGATCCATGTCAGCCGACTAGAGGAGGCTCTTCAGCAGAGCCGAAATCGCTTTATTGCAAAAGAATTACTTCATTGGAAAGGTCTACAAAGTGTGCTTGCAAACCAGGCACACTTTGTAAACCTTTCCAATGAAGTAATTCTTTTTAAATAATGAGAACCCGGCTCTGCTGCAGAGCCACCAGCTGGTCCCCAGACTGGGATTTCCTGCTATTAGCTAGACACTGACGTCAGGAGAAGGGGAGGGAGGGGGAAACTTTCAATGCCTATATCCCTCAAACCTATCACAGTGCCTGTGATCCTCCTGTCACTCTCGTTTGTGGTACACTCTGATTCGCTGAGTTGGTTTGGCCTGCCCCTGGTGACCTTTTTATGCCTGGCCATGACACCTGTCAGATGCCCTTTCGTGGTGTTTCTGAGCCAGTATTGCTGTTGCTGTGTTCCTGTGTTCTGGATTCCTGTGTACCGATTTGGCCTGTCCTGACTACTCTCCAGTGGTCCTGCTCGTGATTGACCCGGCTTGTCTGAGAACCACCTCCGTGTTTCGACCCGACCTGGCTGACTTCCTGCTCCATGATCTGCAACCGGCCTGTTCCAGTGACCTGCTTGTTCCTGTTGTCGCAGCCGCGACATTCTTACTTCCGCTGCTGCTGTTTGCCAAGCTGCAGAGTGACCAACTTCACCCTTGATGTGCTTAAGTTCAGTGCAGAGTATCCGTGCTGGTTTGCAGAGCTGTGCTTCCTTCATTGAGCCTCCGTACGCTTGCAGAGCTACTCCACTATACTGAGCCTTCTATCGGTAAAAGTGCATTTTAACCCTTGCAGTGCTGCCTCATCCTCGCAGAGCCTTCTTTCCCCGGTATAGAGCCTTAACCAGTTGTGCTACGTCTGCTGAGTCAGCCGCTTGTGTGGGACGGCGACTCATACGATCTAGCTGCAGAGTAGTCACGTTAAGTCGGATCCGGTAGGGCGCCATTGGCTCTTGGTCTTACGTTTGTTTACTGGCGGACACCAGTTGTGGCTTAAGGCTCAAGCTGTGCAGCAAAGGGTAGGCTCAAAGCTCTGGCAGGTTCTCGTTGGTATACGCCCGTGGGGGCTATTGGCTCAACTACCTCTGTCTGTTGGTCTCCGTTTATATGCCCGTGGGGGCTATTTGCCAGCTCTTGCATATCAAGCTATATTGTGGTTACGCCCGTGGGGGCTACCGACTCACGCACTTGCAGATTCAGTTGTCTCCTTTGTTACGCCAGCGGGGGCTATTTTGGGTCACTGTTCTGCTGATTCTACCACAGGTCACAGTTTGCCTAGCAGCTTTCTTACCTTAAGAACTCTAAGTGTTGCCTACATCTACACTTTACCTTCAATCACCACCTTGGGCGTGCCAAACTCCACAGCAGAGACGGACTGCTTAATGCATTTAACCCGTTTGTGTCTAAATTGCTATTGCCTGTTCTGAGACAGTATATGTATACCCTGATTCTGTATATTGGGCCTGTGGGGGCATATCTGTCCATATATTGCTATTATTTGTGTTGCCTGTAGAGGGCGATCGTTTGCCTTATTTCTTATTTAATAAACTGTGTTTGATTTTACCTACTGGTCTGAGTGTCTTAAAAAACCATTACAAAACCATAGCGGTTTGAGAGATAGGGTTTGTGCCATTAAGCTTATTTTTTCATTACTGTCCCTTTAATAAATATAAAAATGCTTTATCTTACCCTACAGATGTAAAGAATCAAATTCCTGTGTCTATGGGATCTTTCACATAATCAAAAGAACTGTAGGAGACCCCCGTTACAATTCTGCCGACACATTCTGAAATCTCCTTATTCATGTGTTACAACATCAGTCATAATACAGGTGGCATGTTTAATGTCTGACCAATGAGTACACCACCCAAATATTATTGCCTGGAGCTCATATTGGTCTCAATAAGCATTGCAACCTCCAACTAGGGTTGCCACCTTTTCTTCAAAAAAATACCGGCCAAGGCATTACCTCCATAGACTTAACATTGGAAAGAAGCCAATTTTTACCGGCCTGCCGGTAAAATACCGGCTGGGTGGCAACCCTACCTCCAACATAGTTGGTCTGAATGGTTGTCTGACAGATGCATAGGCCACCTTGCAAACGTTCCCTATTACATCTTTTTCTGAGTTGTTGTGTGAGTGCAGTAAAGATGCAACTTATTGGATCTGGTACATTCATGCTAAGTAATAATCACCCAGAGAAAGGCACCAGAAGCCAGCATTGTGCCATTCACAACATACAACATCATCAATGTGGCATGTCTACATGTTTTGTAGCTGATGTGGAAATCCATTGATGATGAGATCCAATAGAATCTGCTAGGAAAGCTCTGCCATAAAACAGCATCAGATTGTTGTGATTTGATCAGGAGCATTAAGAAGACACAAAACCCACCATTAAAGGGATACTAATATTTCATAATAAAAGCAGCTCTGATTAATCTTCATAGTATTTGGGTCATGGGGAATGTTTTTTCAGTACTGTCAGAGATGTTGTTCAAGAGTAATTGAATGATAAAGTATCCCGATCCCGCCCCTTTTACCTAGTGCAAGCCACCTCCCCTTAGATGTGGAATCTGGTGTTAAGACCAGACAGGTCACAGCTAGGGACAATCTTCTTACTGTGATCATAAGGAAAACCTCCCCCCCTTGACAGGTTTTTCAGGTTCTTCCTTATGATCACTGAAGATTGTCCCTCTCTGTGATCCATCCAGACAGTCTTGCTGCTCTGAGGTGAGCAGTGTTACATCAGTAAAAGTGTTCTCCCATCCTTTATCATTCAATTACTCTTGAACTACAACTCTGACAATATTGAAATAACACCCTCTATGACCCAAATACTATGAAGATTAATTGGAGCTGCTTTATTGGGAAACATTACTATACTGCTTAAGGGGAACTCTAACCTCCTTTAAAATCCTTATTCGAATATTGCTTCTCCATAAATGTTAAATCTATTTTTGGGGGGAATTTTTTTTGAGAAATAGTCTTTAAAATCTAATGTCAGTTCAGGACAGGCTGCTGTACACCTCTGTACCGCAGCCTGTCAATCTCAGCCTCTTCTCCTCCACATTTGTTACCACCTCTTCCTCTGACAGAGGAATCCAGCATTTGAGATGGAGTGCTCTCATTGGCAAGAAAACGCTCCAACACCCACTCAGAGGAGGAAGTGGTAACAGGGAACAACTGGGGAACGGGAAGAAGCTAAAACTGACAGCCTAGGGTACAGAGCTATACTGCAGCCTGTCCTGAAGTGACGTCACGTGGTTAGATTTTAAACCTTATTTCTCTGTGAAAACATAGTTTACAAAAACAAAAATGATTTAACATTTATGAAAAAAGCAATATTTGAATAAAAAGGACTTTAAAGAAGGTGAGAGTTCCCCTTTAATTCAAATATGTTTCTCCATTTCCACTTAGGAATAAATCATTTTTTTATTATGTTAAAAAATATATATTGTAAGGCTTTGCCTGTTGAGTGAAACGAGGGTAGACAAATTACAGGGCAATGCTTTGTTCCAAAATTGTCACAGTTCAAACTCTTGTTTGTTGTTCTGTGTATTAATCTGCTAGGAAGTGTGTCACCTGTTACCCATTCCCCCTCTTTGCAACTCACTGAAGACCACTCTAGCATTGAAATGTTCAGTCTTTTAACCCTCTGAGTGCCAAAGGGGTATGCAACACATGGCAAAGCAATGCGTTGCATACCCCTCTGCCTCTCAAAGGGTTAAGGACCAGGGGGATGAGCATTGCACAGGTCCTTAAAAGGTTAAAAGCCCCATTTAAATAAGTTTGAATTTGTGAAGTGTTTATTTTTTCCCCAGAGTGCAACTGGTTTGCCCCAGAAATGTATTACTTTGTGCATAAGAGCGTTGGAAGAACCCTAAAAGTGGGTATCCTTTTCAAAGGTCGCAAGCAAAAGAGCATGTAATGTTTTCACACAGTAACCATGTCTCCATAATAAAAATGTCAACATGAGAATCTCGCACTACATGACAGCTCAAGATTCTCATGTCACCTACTGAAATGTAGCAGATATGAAAGTCTGCTGGTCTGAATTAAAATAAACATTGTTGGATGTATCAGTATGCGCTTACAAATGCAAATAGCATACAGTAAGACTCAATTGTAGTCCCATCTCCCACACCGTGCCCGTTTTCTATTGTTTCCGTCTCACGGTTTCCTTTAAAATAAATAGTCCTCTGCATCTCCGGTCTCCACTACTGAGGATAATGAGGAAACAATAGTGAACGGTCATGGTGTGGGAGGAGGGACTACAACAGAGCCTTACTGCATGCTATTTGCAAGTAAGCGCATACTGACACATCTAGCATGTTTATTTTAACACAGACCAGCAGTCCTTCACATCTGCTACATTTCTTTAGGCGACTTGAGAATATCTCGCTGTCATGCAGTGAGAGATTAGTAACATAGTAATATAGTAAATTAGGTTGAATAAAGACACAAGTCCATCAAGTTCAACCTTCTCCTCATACCCCAGTAATAGCTTCCCTGCTACCAAATAAGTTAGTCTTCATCAGACCTTCCTGATCTGCCTACTAATAAACAGTATAACTCTGTATGTTCCCTTTGGAAAGAAATGTATCTAATCTTCTCTTGAATGTATCCATTGTATCTGCCATAACCACCTCCTTGGGCAAAGAATTCCACAATTTAGCAGACCTTACTGTAAAAAAACCCTTCCTCTGCTGAAGTCTAAACCTCCTTTCCTACAGTCTCAAGGGGTGTCCCCTGGTCACCTGATCAGTCCTTGGAATGAAGAGCTCACCGCAGAGATGCATGTATTGACCTCTCATATACTTGTACAATGTACAGATTCTCATATCACCATTTTTATTATGGCGTCATGTGAAAAGGTTGCATGCTCTTTTGCGTGTGACCTTTTAAAAATAAACCCTAAAAAAGAGAGCTTGTCTTCCTTTGTCGTGGCAGCCTGGTTTCTGTATGCAGTCACACGAGATAGATATTAACCCTTTGAAGGCCAGGTGGGTGTCTAGTGCATTGCAAAGCAACACTTTGGAGAGGCCAGTCAAACATTCAGGTGGGTTACATTTCCATTATAATATTTACATTTATTAATAAGGGCCAAATAATTAAATTTATCTAAAGTAACATGAAGATAAATTAAAATAATTGTCCATCAAATTGATTTCTGGAACAAAATTGTATTAGTTTATTTTCAAAACAAACCAAAATGTAAATCAAATTTCATAACTACCATTAAATCTTCTATCAGAAATGTTCTGTAATTTCTCATGCTGCTTTTCCAAGAACGATGACAAAACACTGTCATTATGTGTCCTTCATTCATATGTGAGAGAATTTGTTATTCAGATGGCATTTGAATGCTAGAGATATCAATAGTGCAATGTGCTGAGCACATCTCTGGTATTAAAGGGAATAAAAAGGAACTAAAACTATTAGGTTAATTGAAGGACTTAACTAAGTTGCCTTCATTCAGTAATTAGGGGTATCTATATAATTACTGTGTGTAACAGAACTACTTACCTAGGTAAGAGTGCATCATACAGCAGTCAGGTGTATCTATATAATTACTGTGTGTAACAGAACTACTTACCTAGGTAGGAGTCCATCATACAGCAGTCAGGTGTATCTATATAATAACTGTGTGTAACAGAAGGACTTACCTGGGTAGGAGTCCATCATACAGCAGTCAGGCGTATCTATATAATTACTGTGTGTAGCAGAACTACTTACATAGGTAGGAGTCCATTATCCAGCAGTCAGGTGTATCTATATAATTACTGTGTGTAACAGAAGGACTTACCTAGGTAGGAGTCCATCATACAGCAGTCAGGTGTATCTATATAATTACTGTGTGTGACAGAAGCACTTACCTAGGTAGAGGTTCATCATACACCAGTCATGTGTATCTATATAATTACTGTGTGTAACAGAAGCACTTACCTAGGTAGGAGTCCATCATACAGCAGGCAGGTGTATCTATATAATTACTGTGTGTAACAGAAGCACTTACCTAGGTAGGAGTCCATCACACAGCAGTCAGGTGTATCTATATAATTACTGCATGTAACAGAAGGACTTACCTAGGTAGGAGTCCATCATACAGCAGTCAGGTGTATCTATATAATTACTGCATGTAACAGAAGGACTTACCTAGGTAGGAGTCCATCATACAGCTGTCAGGTGTATCGATATAATTACTGTGTGTAACAGAACTACTTACCTAGGTAGGAGTCCATCATACAGCAGTCAGGTGTATCTGTATGATTACTGTGTGTAACAGAAGGACTTACCTAGGTAGGAGTACATCATACAGCAGTTGGGTATATCTATTTAATTCGTGGATTTTCCTAACAATTGTGACGGAAAGTCGGAATTTTATTAAAGACACAGAGGCGAATATTATGCTATAATCCTTCTCCACTGCTCCACTCAGCAGCAAGATAAACTTTATTGTTACATACAGAGAAAAAAGAACTGAACCCATCATACTCCAACCCCAGTTAACCACTCCCACAATCCCTATAAACTGGGAAGCCACCTTCAACTCCTCCTCTTTCTTATGGAAGCGACCGAAGAACATGATCCCTTGTAAACGTCCTTCAGAAACAGCAACCTGGAACCGACAGCAGATCTTATACCAAGCAGAACAAGGCTGCGGAGATCCACCTGGAAGGAGAGGAGAAACAGTGAAAGGGGAGGGAACACTGGGAGGGATAATATTCGCCTCTGTGTCTTTAATAAAATTCTGACTTTCTGTCACAATTGTTAGGAAAATCCACAAATTTTATGGCAAGCCCACGGAGGCTTCATATTATGCTAGTTCAAAGCTAAACAACATACATTAATTTGACAGAAGATAAATAAGTTAAAACAAAGACCCAAAAGGTACATACACTAGACCAATCAGCAACACTGGGCACAAACTATTAAACAACCACAAGGGTGCCCAGTCATGAACACACACATACCCCAAAAGGAGGAAACCCATTAACCACAGCCATGCCAATCAAACACATCCCAAGACAAAGGGTAGCAAGGAAGGACATCCAAGACCCACGGCCAAGCATGCCGTCCCTGATCTGCATGACTCGACTGCAACACACCCCAAAAGAAAATTACCTTCCTAGGGGTCAAGAGTCCTGGCAGGAGGACAATCAGCCACAGATAAAAAGACCAACGTCGAGAAATACACGGGGAGACCAGGGCAGAAAAGAAAATTTCAACCAAGACCACAGAGACCACCATCAGGCAAGGCGAAAGCCCCAAACAGCCAAAGCCGAACTGAAACCCCAGGAAACACACATGAAAGATCGGAAAGGACCCAAAACTGAACCCCCAAGATGGAAAAGGAAACGCCCTTTCCGAACAGAAAGAAGGAGAACCGTAGAAAAGAGAAACAGACCGATCTGCATAGAGAAAAAGGTAGAAAATGGTACAAGGGGAAACCCGTAGACCAAAACCAAACATCAAGAAAAACAAACACAATACAGACGCACCCAAAGGGAGAAAGAAAAAGAGGAGAAAAAGACGCTGTATAACAAAGCCGACTGAAGGAAGGACACCAACCGACAGGAAGGCCATTCACCAAAGTTGACTTGACGCAAGCCGAAGAGATACCGAGGAGGCACAGTAGAGGCCTACCGCAGCCAAACAGAAACACGACCAGACCAACAAACAGAAACAAGATAGAAAGCAAAAAGCCAGCGGTGGGAAAAGTGGGAGAATCTGCCCCCCACTGTCCCAATGGAAGAAAAGAAAAGAAACCCTGGAAAAGAAAAAACCCGTACAGAAAAGAATGTAGTGAGGAACTAAGCCGCCCCAACCAAAGCCGTCCAGAGTGGAGGCGTCAAGACACGGACGCAACAAGCGAGATCACGTGCAACAACAAGCAACCCAGGCGAAGCGGAGAAACAAGAGTACAACCAGAAATTGAGTTCAACCTGCAAGATCACAATTACAAAAAATTGCCCTATGGAGGAGAGGTTCACATGCCGAAACAAAAGTGCACAAAGTAAAGAAAAGTAAATCTGATCATACTAGGACCATACTAGGCATAGGCAAGAGATTGGGATCAACACATAATATGACCATTCAGCAGGATATACCTTTCTCAGGAGGAAAGGATCACATGTGTGGGAACTAAGCCGCACAAAGTATAGGAAAGAAGTCCAAACTACCACTACAGGGGAACCATGTGTAACTGAGAAGGTATGTGTATAATACATACTAACACTACAGATAATGTATATGTGTTATACACACTAGAATCTACAGACAATGTATACATGTACTACAAACTAGTATCTACAGATAAAATGTATAATACAGAGTATAAAGTATAGCTTAAATACAAATTATAATCCACAGATAAAGAATATCTATATTATAGACTAGAATCTACAGATAAAATGTATGTATAATACAGAGTATAAGGTATATATATAATACAAACTAGAATCTACAGAACATGTATATCTATAACGTAGACTAGTATCTACAGATAAAATATAAGTCTATAATACAGATTAGTATTTACAGATAAAATATATATGTATAATACAGAATATAAAGTATATCTAAAATACAAACTAGAATCTACAGATAAAGTATATCTATAATAGACTGCAATCTACAGATAAAATATATCTATAATACAGACTAGAATCTACCAAACTAAAATCTACATATTTCAGACATTAAAAAGCAAACTTATCTCTGAGGGAGCAGCAAGAAAGAGAGGAGTTGAAGGCAGCTTCCCAGTTTATAGGGATTGTGGGAGTGGTTAACTGGGGGTGGAGTATAATGGGTTCAGTTCTTTTTTCTCTGTGTGTAACAATAAAGTTTATCTTGCTGCTGAGTGGAGCAGTGGAAAAGGATTATAGCATAATATGAAGCCTCCGTGGGCTTGCCATAAAATTCATGTGTGTAACAGAAGCATTTACCTAGGTAGGAGTCCATCATACAGCTGTCAGGTATATCTATACAATTACTGTGTGTAACAGAAGGACTTACCTAGGTAGGAGTCCATCATACAGCTGTCAGGTGTATCTATATAATTACTGTGTGTAACAGAAGGACTTACCTAGGTAGGAGTCCATCATACAGCTGTCAGGTGTATCTATACAATTACTGTGTGTAACAGAAGGACTTACCTAGCTAGGAGTCCATCATACAGCAGTCAGGTGTATCTATACAATTACTGTGTGTAACAGAACTACTAACATAGGTAGGAGTCCATCATCCAGCAGTCAGGTGTATCTATATAATTACTGTGTGTAACAGAAGCACTTACCTAGGTAGGAGTCCATCATACATCAGTCAGGTGTATCTATATAATTACTGTGTGAAACAGAAGCACTTACCTAGGTAGGAGTCTATTATACAGCAGGCAGGTGTATCTATATAATTACTGTGTGTAACAGAAGCACTTACCTAGGTATTAGGAGTCCATCATACATAAGTCAGGTACATCTATATAATTACTGTGTGTAACAGAAGGACTTACATAGGTAGGAGTCATTCATACAGCAATCAGGTGTATCTATATAATTACTGTGTGTAACAGAAGCACTTACCTAGGTAGGAGTCCATCATACATCAGTCACATGTATCTATATAATTACTGTGTGTAACAGAAGCACTTACCTAGGTATTAGGAGTCCATCATACAGCAGTCAGGTACATCTATATAATTACTGTGTGTAACAGAAGGACTTACATAGGTAGGAGTCATTCATACAGCAATCAGGTGTGTCTGTATAATTACTGTGTGTAACAGAAGCACTTGCCTAGGTAGGAGTCCATCATACATCAGTCACATGTATCTATATAATTACTGTGTGTAACAGAAGGATCTGCTTAGGTAGATGTACCTTATACAGCAGTTTTATGGCTAAAAGAGGACAGTAACACAAGGTTGGGGTGTCAGAAAATGTACTTGCAGTTCTGTGATTACAAATGGACACTTAAACAAGGGTGAAGAAGCAGACAGCGTATGTGTGATTCTGTGACCACTAGTGGACAGTGGAACAGATCTGTGGGGTCAGACAGTGTATGTGTGATTCTGTGACCTCTAGTGTACAGTAGAACAGATCTGTGGGGTCAGGCAGTGTATATCTGATTCTGTGACCACTAGGATTATACCCTACCACTTTCTAAGAAAATAATATGATCTGATACAATAACCTTAAAAATGCAACCTACTAGAATACTAATAAGTCTGATAATGTTACAATATTAGAGTCATGAGAAGGGACCTTTCTATAGCTTTAAAAGAGCACATTCACTCAGAAATCACCCTGCAGATTCATGTGATCTGCAGGGCTGGGTGACGTCAGCCAAAAAATAGAAAGGTTATCCCTGATGTACTAGCACTGCCAAAGGTGGACCTCTATGAATACTCCAAATCAGTGGGATAAAACTTCACTTTAGTTAACATAAATAAAAATAATGGATATGAAACAATGAAAATCTTAATAAAATCATGGAGGGATAAAATTCTGGACTGCCACATAGGGGGAGATTCACTAGGTGGGGATAAAGAGGAGAACACGTGGAGATGACTTCTCCATTTATCACTTTAGTAATGTTATTCTATGGAGCCAATGCACTAAGATTTCTTCAGCTTTGGAGATCTTAGTGCATAGACTCTGTAGAATAACACAGGAACTGGAGAAGTGATATCACTGGAGAAGTCATCTGTACTTTATCACCTCTTTATCATCACTTAGTGTCTACAAGTACTTTAAACACATATCACAGGTATATATTACATACAAAATAAGGCAATGAACATGTACGTAGCAGTGGTAGGAATGTGCACTAAAACGATAGGATAAAAACCCTATGGTGGTTAATTTTGGCTATAAGATAATGCGCATCTATTCAATTATTTGGAACGATTACCAACTCTGAAAAGATTTATTGATGCTGAATATGGAACAAGGGGGGAAAATTAAAAGTAATTATTGTTTGTGAAACAGTAAAAAGTACCACAAATTAAATAACAGCCTTAACCTCTTAAGGACCATTGCCGTACCAGGACCACCACGGCGGTCCGGCACTTAAGGACCATTGATGGTCCTGGTACATCATGGAGTTCAGGGCTCCCGGCGCGGCTGCATGCCACTCTGGAAGCCCTGAACCGGAATTGGAAAAAAAAAAAAAAAGCGCTGGTCCTCAAGGGCTTAAAGTGTTAGTAATGTCCAACAAAAAGTTTTTTGCATTTAGAAGAGCTTAAAAAGCTGCGCTAAATGCAAAAAAAACATATCTCTCATACCGCTATGGTTTGAGAGATACGGGCATTTAAAGTTCGGTCGACACGGAGGCGCTTGAGCAGAGCCACAATCTCGTTACTTACATGGAATCCCTTCATTGGAATGGTCTAAAACGTGTGCCTGGTTTGCAAGCACACGTTTTAGACCATTCCAATGAAGGGATTTGTTATAACTAACGAGATTGCGGCTCTGCTGCAGTGCCTCCGTGTCTACACAGATCTCCTGCTGACAGCTTTACAGCTGTCAGTAGGAGACAGCGAAATTTAAACATATGTATCTCTCGAACCATAGTGGTTTGAGAGATACTTTTTTTTTTAATTTAGCTCAGCTTTTTAACTCCTCTAAATGCAAAAAAAACCTTTTTGTTGGACATTACTAACACTTTAAAAAGAGCTTTTGTTGCTGATGTCTACCCCTCACTTTTCGCTTATTTTATTGCTCCCTATTCAAGCCATTTGATGGTAAATTAATTGACACCAGGCTTGTAAGGAGAGGACAGTGATATTGCATCCCTTAATATCATGGAGATCTGAAGGGCAATCTGAAAGTTAAAGGGAGTGTTTTAAGATACTAGAACTCGGTTCCCATACCTGTCAGGTAACAACCCATTGTTTGGAGGCCCTTCCCCATTACACTTTACTTCCCCTTTAACGCCTTGTTCTAAGTAGAACTCCAATGCAAAGCTGCAATTTTATATGAAACAAAAGGTAACACCTCACCAAAAATTGTGAGATCCACTATTACAAATAATTTTATGGATATTTCTGAAAATACAGAAATGTTACAGCAACCATCACATCTCTTTTACAAAGAGATTCCAGTTGCAATCAGAACACTTCTAGCCCTCAGATATTGGAGCGTGATGACTTGTGAAAGCCATTTATACTGGATTGTCCTGCATCACTGTACATGAGTGGGACTATTTGCTTCCAACTTCCTCCTACCGGGCAAAGGATACCATATCTATTTCCAAGGAAAATGTCAGTCTGGAAATTACATCTAGGAGCTGACAACCTCAGTATTAGTTTGCGAGTAGGAAATTATCCAAACATTTCTAAATCACTCAGAGGGTTAAAGGAGAAGTAACTAATAATAACCCCTGACCTTACTATGGCCAGAAAATCCTAATGGCCTCCCTGGATTCTGCCCATGGTGAAGGACATGACAGTGGCTGTCAGTTCTTTTTAAATGAAACAGAGAGAGCACATGAGCCTACTTAAACCATTAAGGACACTGTAAAGCAATACATTACACAGTCCTCCTTAAAGGGATAGTAACACTTCGTTTTAACTTTATTTTATTTTGTAGGCATTAAAAAAACATGAAGAATGATATAAGTCTTATCTCTCAAACCTTTATGGTTTATGAGATATTCACAAGCAAAGTTCCCCTCCCCACCCCTTTTACCTAGTGTAAGCCATCTCTTCTCAGATGTGAGTCTGGTTGTATGACAGGACAGATAACAGAAGGGGACAATTTTCTTTGTATGAAAACAATGAAAGCCCTTCCCCCCTTGAAAAGTTTTTCAGCTTTTTCCATTATCTTAATTGAAGATTGTCCCTCTCTGCAGTCTACCTGGGCATCTCCCTTCTTATCTGGTTGAACAGGGGGGGGATACTTTGTTTGTGAATATCTCTTAAACCATAAAGGTTTCAGAGATAAGACTTATATCATTCTTCATGTTTTTTTAATGCCTACAAAATAAAATAAAGTTAAAATGAAGTATTACTATCCCTTTAAAGGGATAGTAATACTTAAAATGTAAAAAAATATATATTTTAGGGTTTATCCCCCTGAGTAAAACAAGGGTACTCCCACTACTGAGAGATATTTTATCCAAAAGTTATAACAGCTCAAACTTGCCTTTTTTAGGTGCAATATCAAAGTGGCCTGAAAATTTACAGTGGCGCTGTTGTTACAGCATCCTATGGAGATTTATGGTCTACAGACCAGAGCAGTCCATAGGATGGTGTAGCAACAGCGCCACTGTGAGTTTTCAGGCCACTGTGATATTGCACCTAAAAAATTCAAGTTTGAGCTGTTATAATTTTTTAATAAAATACCTCGCAGCATTGGGCGCACCCTTTTTTTTTTTTTTCGGGGACATAAACCCTACAACATATATTTTTTTTACATCTTAAGTATTACTATCCCTTTAACTTAAAGGGTTAAGATTACCATGTGGGCATAGTTTGTGTCCTGCAGTCTGGTTAGCAGCTATCATGTCCGCCTCCATGGATGTGATTTCCAGTGCTGATTTTATCTCTTCATCAAAGGACAAATTCATAGTAAGGTAAGTGCGGGGGCTATTATTAACCCTTTGAGTGCCTGATGTAACACTGCTCACCTCAGAACAGAAAGGTGGTGTCCAGATGGACTGCAGGGAGGGACAATCTTCAGTGAGCATAAGGAAAAACCTGTCAAGGGGGGCAGGGCTTTCCTAATGCTCTTAGAGGGAGGGGGATTCAAGTAAGAAGATTGTCCCTTGCCGTGAACTCTCTTGTCTCAAGACCAGATTCCACATCTGAGGGGAGGCGGCTTACACTAGGTAAAAGGGGGTGGGAGGGGGATACTTTATCATTCAATTACTCTTGAACTACAATTCTGACAGTACTGAAATAACACTCTCTATGGCCCAGATACTATAAAGATCAATAAGAGCTGTTTTTATTTTGAAACATTATGATCCCTTTAAGCCCCCTTAAATCTAACACTATCCTATGGCCCATTTCTCATTCCCCAAATTTGTAACACTTACCTTAAAGTCAGAGGTCCAGCAGTGGCTTCTGCACCCTTGTCTTCCTCTGTCATCTTCTTTACTTCTTCTGTAAGTCTTCTTTCTTCTGCAATAAATCTTCTTTCTAATTCTTTAAATGTTTTTCAAGTCTATTAAAAAACAATAGCAATATATTAAAATAAATCCCCCCGTTTACTATAACCACTTCCGCCGCTGTTGCCACCATTAGTATACTACAAAGCTAAATTACCCATCTCCCCTCAGGGTAGTTCTTACTCGGGCCATTACCCTAGCCAGAGTGAGGGAAATCTGAACACAGCTTTTATAAGGCCAGGCTCCGTTCAAATTGCCTCCCACGCACCCATTGGCTGGGATGTGTGGTTACACAGGGCACGGAATGTGCCCTGCAGTAATCACACATCGTAGACAATCAGCTTCTAGCTGGAGGGGTCACAAATGCGCTGATTGTCATCCCTCCAGCTAGCCAATCATTGAATAGCTGGAGGGATGATGAAATACAAATTTGTGACCCCTCCAGCTAGAAGCTGATTGGCCTGGAGGTGTGATTGCTATCGGATAAGTGGCATGTTCTGCATAAAGCCACATCTCAGCCAATCGGAGCAAGACAATTTGAATAGAAATTAACCATATAAAAGTCAGTCTCTGTTCAGATTTCCCTCACTCTGGCTAGGTCAATGGCCTGAGCAGGAAATGCCAAGGGGGAAGGGGTAGTAACTTTTCTTTGTGGTATACTAACGGTGGAGGAGGAAGTGTCAATAGTAAATGGGGGGGATTCAAGGTTAGAGTTTAGGAAGATGGGGGAGGGTGACTGTGTTATTAGCTCTTGCTCAATGCTTGACACTGTGCCAAACATCAAGCGTTAGCTAGTTTCATTTGATGTTCCCATTATTCACGCTATTTATTATGAGTTGTGAGAACAAAAAGCTGCAACGAGAGTTAGGTTGCAACATGAGTTTTTACAACCAACGCTCATTCCGGCAATAGAACTCCAATAGTACAACAACAGATTTAGCAACTCTAATAGAATCCAGCCCAAGATGAGTTGTTCTGGAGCATACCAACTGCATTTTGGCAGAGTCATAAACATTCTCCAAATTCCCATTGCTGTAAATGAAGATACCTCTCTACCATTCAAATAGTAAAAAAAAAATATATATATTAATTTTGTAACAGTGGCATAACAATAGGGGTCGCAGCGGTCGCACCTGCGACCGGGCCCGTCACTCCAGGGGCCCGGCCACCACCTGCGACCCCCTCGCCCGCAGCAGTCACTTACCTGATCTCCCACTCGGCGCTCCGCTGTAGTAATACAGAGCGCTGGGAGATGACATAATCTCCCAGCCTCTGCACTACTAGAGCGGCGAGCGGGAGCTCCAGTTGCAGAGATTTGTGCCGAAGGAGGTACAGATCTGTAAAGACACTCCGCTAGACCACCAGGGACTGGAGGTAGGGGAAATGTGAAGATGGGGGCATTGTGGAAGGGGGCATTGTGGAGATGAGATGAAGGGGGCAATGTGGAGATGAAGGGGACATTGTGGAAGGGGGCATTGTGGAGATGAAGGGGGGCATTGTGGAAGGGGCATTGTGGAGATGAAGGGGGCATTGTGGAGATGAAGGGGGGCATTGTGGAAGGGGCATTGTGGAGATGAAGGGGGCATTGTGGAGATGAAGGGGGCATTGTGGAGATGAGATGAAGGGGGCATTGTGGAGATGGAAGGGGCAATGTGGAGATGAAGGGGGCATTGTGGAGATGGAAGGGGCAATGTGGAGATGTAGGGGGCAATGTGGAGATGTAGGGGCAATGTGGAGATGAAGGGGGCAATGTGGAGATGTAGGGGCAATGTGGATGAGGGGGCCAATGTGGGCAGGGGGGGCCCCATGGCAATTCTTGCACCAGGGCCCGGTGGCTTCTAGTTATGCCTCTGTCTTGCAAAGTACGGGTGAGGTGGTATAGGCTGCCTGATTTTTCATTGTATTATCAGGCTTCAGCTATAGAAAATCTTTTTGACCTCTCTGCTATTCCTGAGCCCAGATGGACTTGCACTCTTGAGGCATTTTTGGGGCTGTTAGACTGACTGCAAATATGTGGTTATCATTTGAATCCTGCGTGAATACCAGGTGCCAACATATTATATTCGAATATATAATAAGATCTTGGAGATCAGCAAAAGATACTCTATTGATTTCGCCCTCCCCACAAAGATTGATCATCAGTAACCATGATTTCCCTGGAGGATTAGACAGCCCTTCTCTCCGACACCACAGAACAAGGTCACTTGACACACTCCATTCTTTATTACATATAAATTTAAGAGTACATGGAGAGGGTACTAAAGACACCCTGGGGATGTGCTTACAAATCGAACATTGGACCTCAAAAGTTCTCCAAACTAACTTGCCCCTTCGAGACTTAACTGATTTAAAAAAAAAAAAAAAAAAAAAAAAGATCACACCCTCAGGGGTTACTTCACCCTTTATCATATTTGTAACGGAAGCCTAAGTCCTTGGGGTGACTTAGACCGTCGTTCTGGGTCTCTCCCTCCTAGATGTGGCTACAAATGGGTAGCCTGTCCGGTGGAACAGGATAACTGGCTGGAACACTGGAACACAGGGCTCCTGAATGGGAGTCAAAGTGGACTCTTTAACCCTTTAAGGACCCATGACTGTCCAGGACCGTCATGGGTAGATTCCACTTAAGGACCCATGACGGTCCTGGACCGTCATGGGTTAAACTCTCCCATTGCCGCGGCATGGAGCAATGGGAAAGCACGGGCAAACGGGGCACTTAGTTACAGCCAGTAGCAACATTGTTGCAACATGTGATTCGCTTGATTAGCGAATCACATGTTGCAAAAGCAGAATGGCAGGGACAGTATTTACAAATACTGTCCCTGTCACATCTCTCTGCCTCCCTCCATCTTAGACACTTCTGCCCAAAGACCTTCCCAAAGAGCTTCCCTAAGAATTGCCCAAAGAGCTGCCATATGAAATGCCCAAAGAGCTGCCCCAAGACCTACCACAAGTACTGCCACTCCTGCTGATGAATGGGTATCATCAGCCAATTTATGCCCACAAATTCCTGAATTCACAGGCAACCCAGGAATTCAAGTGGATGTGGCAGGATTTACCCATGTTCAGTTTTTTTATTTATTTTTGGGGGAAGAAATCGTGTCTCAAACAAATTTATATGCAGCCCAATATATTGCCGCCAACCCATCAGTGTTCGTTTCCAAGGAAGAAATATGGCCACCCACAGACCTTTTAGAATTTAAGAAATTCTGGGCCCTAACAATGACAATGGGAATAGTAAAAAAAAACAAGTATTAGATCATACTGGAGTAAACACCCCATATATGATACCCCTATATTCACCAAAACAATGACCAGGACAAGATACAAAATTATTTTGTGCTTTATGCACTTTAGTGATAATACCCTGTGCCTCCCAAATGAACACCCCCAGTATGACAGACTGTTCAAAATTCGTCCCCTAATAAATCATTTACAGGAGAAGAAATATTTCATTTCATCATGTTTAACATCTCTGTTGCCGGGCCACTTGGATATAATTATTTTCAATTGGTTCCCACTGAGTCCAGCACTGGAGAGGTTAATGATGTGCCCAATTAGACTAGTGGGGGTGGCAGGGTACTATATACGTCATTTTTTCGCTAGTTAACTCCTCCGATGCCAGATAGTGTACAATGCATTACATAATAACGCAGAACAGGGTGCATGGCACCGAAGGAGTTAAAGGGATAGTAATTAGTGTTGAGCGAGCATGCTCGGCCGATGCTCGGATCGGCTCGAGCATCGCTCTGCTCGGCACATGGCGGTACTCGTACGAGTACCGCATGTGCTCGCCCGCCATGTTCGGGTCTCCTCCCCGCACATTTTGCGGCTGCTGCGCAGCCAATAAACGTGCAGGGAGGCTCTGACATCGGTGTAATGCCAGCAGCCATGTTGGCTGCTGGCATTACACTGATTGGCTGGCCAGAACCCGTGGTCGGGTGCTGTATAGCACCTGACCATCGAGTTCGGCTCAGTCTGAGCCAGGGAGAGCTGAGGATAGGAAGGGAAAGGCAGTGTAGGGAGGAAAAAAACAAAAATTGTGAAAAAAAAGAACCAAAAGTCCTTTTTAGGACTACTGTGTGTGGGGGCAGCAGGTTATTTTGTGTGGGGGGGAAAAAAAAAAAAAAAAAAAAAAAAAAAAAAAATATTCTGTTTAGTGTGAAAAGTTGCAGATTAGAGCACATTCTGTTTAGTGTGCACAGTTGCAGATTAGAGCACATTCTGTTTAGTGTGCAAAGTTGCAGATTAGAGCACATTCTGTTTAGTGTGCAAAGTTGCAGATTAGAGCACATTCTGTTTAGTGTGCAAAGTTGCAGATTAGAGCACATTCTGTTAAGTCTTCAAACTAAAATATCAAAGTCACATATTCCATTCAGTGTGCGTCGCCGCAGTTTAGCAGCACATTCTGTGTACTGTGCAGAGTTGCAGAATAGGAAGAAATACTGTTAAGTCTTCAAACTAAAATATCAAAGTCACATATTCCATTCAGTGTGCTTCGCCGCAGTTTAGCAGCACATTCTGTGTACTGTGCAGAGTTGCAGAATAGGAAGAAATACTGTTAAGTTTTCAAACTCAAATATTAAAGTCACATATTCCATTCAGTGTGCTTCGCCGCAGTTTAGCAGCACATTCTGTGTACTGTGCAGAGTTGCAGAATAGGAAGAAATACTGTTAAGTTTTCAAACTCAAATATTAAAGTCACATATTCCATTCAGTGTGCTTCGCCGCAGTTTAGCAGCACATTCTGTGTACTCTGCAGAGTTGCAGAATAGTAAGAAATAGTGTTAAGTTTTCAAACTCAAATATCAAAGTCACATATTCCATTCAGTGTGTATCACCGCCGTTTAGCAGCCTATTCTGTGTACTCTGCACAGTTGCAGAATAGTAAGAAATACTGTTAAGTTTTCAAACTCAAATATTAAAGTCACATATTCCATTCAGTGTGTTTCACCGCCGTTTAGCAGCCTATTCTGTGTACTCTGCACAGTTGCAGAATAGTAAGAAATACTGTTAAGTTTTCAAACTCAAATATTAAAGTCACATATTCCATTCAGTGTGTATCACCGCCGTTTAGCAGCCTATTCTGTGTACTCTGCACAGTTGCAGAATAGGAAGAAATACTGTTACGTTTTCAAACTCAAATATTAAAGTCACATATTCCATTCAGTGTGTATCACCGCCGTTTAGCAGCCTATTCTGTGTACTCTGCAGAGTTGCAGAATAGTAAGAAATAGTGTTAAGTTTTCAAACTCAAATATCAAAGTCACATATTCCATTCAGTGTGTATCACCGCCGTTTAGCAGCCTATTCTGTGTACTCTGCAGAGTTGCAGAATAGTAAGAAATAGTGTTAAGTTTTCAAACTCAAATATCAAAGTCACATATTCCATTCAGTGTGTATCACCGCCGTTTAGCAGCCTATTCTGTGTACTCTGCACAGTTGCAGAATAGTAAGAAATACTGTTAAGTTTTCAAACTCAAATATTAAAGTCACATATTCCATTCAGTGTGTTTCACCGCCGTTTAGCAGCCTATTCTGTGTACTCTGCACAGTTGCAGAATAGTAAGAAATACTGTTAAGTTTTCAAACTCAAATATTAAAGTCACATATTCCATTCAGTGTGTTTCACCGCCGTTTAGCAGCCTATTCTGTGTACTCTGCAGAGTTGCAGAATAGTAAGAAATAGTGTTAAGTTTTCAAACTCAAATATCAAAGTCACATATTCCATTCAGTGTGTATCACCGCCGTTTAGCAGCCTATTCTGTGTACTCTGCAGAGTTGCAGAATAGTAAGAAATAGTGTTAAGTTTTCAAACTCAAATATTAAAGTCACATATTCCATTCAGTGTGTTTCACCGCCGTTTAGCAGCCTATTCTGTGTACTCTGCACAGTTGCAGAATAGTAAGAAATACTGTTAAGTTTTCAAACTCAAATATTAAAGTCACATATTCCATTCAGTGTGTATCACCGCCGTTTAGCAGCCTATTCTGTGTACTCTGCACAGTTGCAGAATAGTAAGAAATACTGTTAAGTTTTCAAACTCAAATATTAAAGTCACATATTCCATTCAGTGTGTTTCACCGCCGTTTAGCAGCCTATTCTGTGTGCTCTGCAGAGTTGCAGAATAGTAAGAAATAGTGTTAAGTTTTCAAACTCAAATATCAAAGTCACATATTCCATTCAGTGTGTATCACCGCCGTTTAGCAGCCTATTCTGTGTACTCTGCAGAGTTGCAGAATAGTAAGAAATAGTGTTAAGTTTTCAAACTCAAATATTAAAGTCACATATTCCATTCAGTGTGTTTCACCGCCGTTTAGCAGCCTATTCTGTGTACTCTGCACAGTTGCAGAATAGTAAGAAATACTGTTAAGTTTTCAAACTCAAATATTAAAGTCACATATTCCATTCAGTGTGTATCACCGCCGTTTAGCAGCCTATTCTGTGTGCTCTGCAGAGTTGCAGAATAGTAAGAAATAGTGTTAAGTTTTCAAACTCAAATATCAAAGTCACATATTCCATTCAGTGTGTATCACCGCCGTTTAGCAGCCTATTCTGTGTACTCTGCACAGTTGCAGAATAGTAAGAAATAGTGTTAAGTTTTCAAACTCAAATATTAAAGTCACATATTCCATTCAGTGTGTATCACCGCCGTTTAGCAGCCTATTCTGTGTACTCTGCACAGTTGCAGAATAGTAAGAAATACTGTTAAGTTTTCAAACTCAAATATTAAAGTCACATATTCCATTCAGTGTGTATCACCGCCGTTTAGCAGCCTATTCTGTGTACTCTGCAGAGTTGCAGAATAGTAAGAAATAGTGTTAAGTTTTCAAACTCAAATATTAAAGTCACATATTCCATTCAGTGTGTTTCACCGCCGTTTAGCAGCCTATTCTGTGTACTCTGCACAGTTGCAGAATAGGAAGAAATACTGTTAAGTTTTCAAACTCAAATATTAAAGTCACTTATTCCATTCAGTGTGTGTCACCGCAGTTTAGCAGCCTATTCTGTGTACTCTGCAGAGTTGCAGAATAGGAAGAAATACTGTTAAGTTTTCAAACTCAAATATTAAAGTCACATATTCTGTGTAAGATGAAGAAGGCGGGTAAAAAGGGACGGGGAAGTGGACGTGATCCTGAAAGTTCAGGGCGCGGGTCAGGACGCGGAGAAACTGTGCCTGGTGCCAGAGCACAAGAAAGAAAGACATCCACCATACCTAGCTTCATGTGTAATTTTACAGGGCGTCGCAGGACATCACTCTCGAGGTCCGACCACTGCGAACAGGTGGTCGGTTGGATGACAGCTGATACTGCTTCCAGTCGGTTAAGCACCACCCTGTCTTCCACCAAGTCCACTCTCAGTAGCCAAGAGTCTGGTCAAAATAATCCTCACTCTGATCATCCTTCCTCCCACCATACACGGTCTGGTCAAAGAAGTGATCCCATACTGGGATATAGTGAGGAGCTCGTCTCATCACCAATCCTTCATTTGACCCTCTATCCAAGCACGCTTGCAGAGGAACATGACATCTTGTGCCCTGATTCACAACCTCTAGAGGCTACCCAATCACAAGAAGATGACAGATGTGAACGGCATTTAAGGTCAAAGGAAGTAGTGGATGATGATGATGATGATGAGACACAGTTGCCATTAAATCAACCACTATTTCCGTCTCAAGACCTTGTTGAGGAGAATGTTATACAGTTGTCAATGACTGAGTATGTGGTGGGATCAAGACTTGAGGAGGATGATCAGAGTGAGGAAGTGGAGGAGGACTTGGTGGACGATGAGGTGACTGACCCCACCTGGGAAGGTGTAGAGCCGAGCGATGTCAGCAGTCCTGAGGGTGAGCCATCTGCAGCACCGCAACAGGCTGGAAGAGGCAGTGGTGTGGCTACAGAAAGAAGGCGGACCGCACCAAACCGGCCCGCAAATGTTCCACGGAGCACCCCCTTGCGTAAATCTACCTTGCCAAAGGGTAGGTGTTCCGCGGTATGGCGTTTTTTTAAGGAAAGTGCGGACGACAAAAGAATTGTAGTTTGCAACCTGTGCCACACCAGAATGAGCCGAGGCATGAACACTAGAAACCTCACCACCACCAGCATGATCCGACACATGGCATCCAAGCACCGTAGTAAGTGGGAGGAACGCCTGGATCGCCCATCTGTGTCTGCAGGCCACACCACTGCTTCCTCTTCCCCTGTTTTCGGTGCCTGGCCAATCGCCTGTCGAAGGCGCAGGCCCGCATACCTCCCGCCCTGCACCTGTACCATCTGAAGCACCATCATCGACGACATCCACTTCCCTGTCCCAGCACAGCGTCCAAATGTCGTTACCCCAGGCATTTGAGCGCAAGAGAAAGTACCCAGCCACCCACCCACAGGCCATAGCACTAACCTCACACCTTTCAAAATTACTGGCCATCGAAATGCTGCCATTTAGGCTTGTGGACACTGAGTCCTTCCGCAGCCTGATGGCAGCAGCTGTCCCTCGGTACGCGGTCCCCAGCCGCCACTACTTTTCCCGGTGTGCCATCCCCGCATTACACCACCATGTGTCCCGTAACATCACCCGTGCCCTGACCAACGCAGTTACTGGGAAGGTCCACTTAACGACTGACACATGGACAAGTGCTTGTGGCCAGGGACGCTACATTTCCCTGACGGCACACTGGGTGAATGTCGTGGAGGCTGGGAGCGACTCGGACCCTGGGATGGCACGGGTGCTACCCACGCCGAGGATTGCGGGCCCTACCTCCATCAGGGTTTCCACCAGCACCTACGTTATTGGCTCCTCCTCCTCCGTTTCCACTTCCGAATTCTCTACACGCAGCTCCACTCCCCCATCAGCCAGTAGCTGGAAGCAGTGTAGCACTGCAGTGGGGAAGCGTCAACAGGCCATGCTGAAGCTGATTTGCCTTGGGGACAAACAGCACACGGCCTCAGAGCTGTTGCAGGGGATTAGTCACCAGACCGAGCAGTGGCTCTCGCCACTCAACCTGCAACCAGGCATGGTTGTGTGTGATAATGGGCGTAACTTGGTGGCGGCTTTGGAGCTCGGCAAGCTCACACACGTACCATGCCTAGCGCATGTATTTAATTTAGTGGTGCAGCGATTTCTAAAAACCTACCCCAATGTGCATGATCTCTTGACCAAGGTGCGCCGCGTGTGTGCACATTTCCGTAAGTCATCAACAGCTTCAGCCGGCCTGTTGAAGCTGCAGCAGCGCTTACAATTGCCAGCTCACCGGCTGCTGTGTGACGTGAGCACGCGCTGGAACTCCACCTTTCACATGTTGGCCCGGCTTTGTGAGCAGCAGAGGGCAGTAGTGGAGTACCAGCTGTTACACGGTCGTCGCCTCTCCGTTCAACTTCCTGTAATCAGAAGTGAGGAGTGGGAATGGATGTCAGACCTCTGCGAGGTTTTACGCAATTTTGAGGAATCGACACAGATGGTGAGCGGCGATAACGCTATTATCAGTGTAACCATCCCACTTCTGTGTCTACTGAAACGCTCGCTGCTCACAATTAAAACCGACGCTTTGCATGTGGAAGAGGTGGAAATGGGGGAGGAAGAGCTTACACAAGGTGATAGCCAGAGCACCCTCACTTCGTCTTCTCAGCGACAATTGGAGGAGGCGGAGGAGGAGGAGGAGGAGGAGGAAGACACGGTTGCTTCCGCTACAGAGGGTAGCCATGGAACTTTAGTTCCATCTCTTCAGCGTGGGTGGGCAGAAGAGGAGGAAGAGGATGAGGAGATTGAGAGTCATCCTCCTGGTGAGGACAGCGAAATCTTGACTGTTGGTACTCTGGCACACATGGCTGACTTTATGTTAGGCTGCCTTTCCCGTGACCCACGCGTTATACGCATTTTAAACAACACGGATTACTGGGTGTTCACCCTTCTGGACCCCCGCTACAAAGAGAATTTCTCATCTCTCATTCCTCCGGTGGAGAGGACAAGCAAAATGGTGCAATACCAGAAGGTTCTTGTCGAAAAATTGCTCCAAAATTTTCCATCTGACAACGCTGGCGGCAGAGTACGTGCTACCTTGGCCAACCGAGAAGGGGAGAAAAGGGGAGCACACAGCAGTTCCGAGAAAGGCAGGGCAACACTCTCCAAGGCGTGGGACACCTTCATGACACCCCGCCAGCACCCTCACCCTGATGCGCAGCCTAGTGTCACAAGGAGGGAAAAGTTTTGGAAGATGGTGAAGGAGTACGTAGCAGACCGTGTCAGCGTCCTCAATGATCCCTCTGTGCCTTACAACTACTGGGTGTCCAAGCTGGACACGTGGTATGAACTGGCACTCTACGCCTTGGAGGTGCTGGCCTGCCCTGCCGCCAGCGTTCTGTCTGAGCGGGTATTTAGTGCTGCTGGTGGCATCATAACAGATAAGCGTATCCGCCTTTCCACCGACAATGCTGATAGGTTGACACTTATAAAAATGAACAAGGCCTGGATTTCCCCTGACTTCTCCACTCCACTGGAGGAAAGCCCCGGGGGAACATAAACTCACTTTATATATGTTATTTACAATGATGGGAATACTCTGTATTCCCATTCACCCCTTCCACCCAAAAAACGGGTATATGGTTGACTCTTAATCTTCTCATCCTCCTCCTCCTCTTCCATATGCCCTGTGCTATAATTTTTATATAGGGCCAGCTCACCAGCGGGCCCTGTGATATAATTTTTATATAGGGCCAGCTCACCAGCGGGCCCTGTGATATAATTTTTATATAGGGTCAGCTCACCAGCGGGCCCTGTTTGCCAATTTTTATATAGGTCAGCTCACCAGCGGGCCTTCTCATATAGTGTTTTATTGGGTCAGCTCTCTAGCGGGCCCTCTCATATAATGTTTTATAGCGTCAGCTCACTAGCGGGCCTTCGCATATAATGTTTAGGATGGTCAGCTCTGCAGCAGACCCTCACCCATAATGTTTTAGATGGTCAGCTCAGCGCACGTTTCCCTCTTAATCATGGCCTCAGTTCAATAAAATCAAGGAAATTTTTGGGAGAATTTGCCTCTGTGCACGTTTCCCTCTTAATCATGGCCTCAGTTCTGAAAATCAAGGAAATTTTTGGGAGAATTTGTTTCTGTGCACGTTTCCCTCTTAATCATGGCCTCAGTTCTGAAAATCAAGGAAATTTTTGGGAGAATTTGCCTCTGCGCACGTTTCCCTCTTAATCATGGCCTCAGTTCTGAAAATCAAGGAAATTTTTGGGAGAATTTGCCTCTGCGCACGTTTCCCTCTTAATCATGGCCTCAGTTCTGAAAATCAAGGAAATTTTTGGGAGAATTTGCCTCTGCGCACGTTTCCCTCTTAATCATGGCCTCAGTTCTGAAAATCAAGGAAATTTTTGGGAGAATTTGCAGATGATATACAAGTAAATATACAGCAAATATTGTTTGGTAACAATTTTTTGCCTAAAGTCGATTTTATTTTCCTTTTTGTGTGTTTTATGGTCAGTCTGTAAAAATGGCGTACTACGGGCGAAAGATCGTTCCCAGCAGCGATGTTGGAGTCCAAGATGCATCCAGACATCCTCCCTATGCTGTCCCTGAACCATTTCTGTAGTGTTTCCATCTTTTTCTGCCCTTTTCCTATGGACCAGGCACCCTCCCCTCATCAGAGCAGGGGGTGCCTGGTGTAATGCTCGAGTCCTCCCATTGACTTCAATGGGGCTCGGGTGCTCGGCCGAGCACTCGAGCCTCAGGGGGTGCTCGGTCAGAGCACCCGAACACCCGAGCATTGGGGTGCTCGCTCATCACTAATAGTAATGTTTCATAATAAAAGCAGCTCTAATTAATCATCATAGTATTTGGACTTTGGAGAGTGTTGTTTCAGTTCTGTCAGAGTTGTAGTACAAGAGTAATTCAATGACAAAATATCCTCCTCCCGCCCCTTTTACTGATGTAACACTGTTCAGCCAGAGCAGAAGGGAGGTGCCCAGGTAGACTGCAGAGAGGGACAATCTTCAATTAAGATAAGAGAAAAACCTGAAAAGCTTGTCAAGGGGGCAGGGCTTTCATTGTTCTCAGAGGAAGAAGATTGTCCCCTGCTGTTATCTGTCTGGTCTATGGACTAGATTCCACATCTGAGAAGAGATGTCTTACACTAGGTAAAAGGGGCGGGAGGGGGAACTTTGCTTGTGAATATCTCTCAAACCATAAAGGTTTGAGAGATAAGACATATCATTCTTCATGTTTTTTTAATGTCTACAAAATAAAATAAAGAAAAAATGAAGTATTACTATCCCTTTAAGGGAAAATAGTGTGTTGACTGCGGATGGATTCACATGAGGACACTAGAGGGGGCTGTGGTGGTTTCAGCCTTTGGAGGCTAAATAGGCCTTTTTCCCAGGCTCAGCATCCCTGAGCTGTTGAGTCTGGAAGACAGACTGTTCTGTGCCATTTCTGTAAGTGTGTAGAATTAAAAAAAATCAGTATATATATATATATATATATATATATATATATATATATATATACAGGGCTCAACATTTCCACTAGCCACTAGCCAATGGCAAGTGAAAATTCAGCCCTGGCAAATAGAAATTCAGCCCTGGTGGGTATGTTTTGGCTTGCAGTGTCGAGTAACTTTTTAGGTCTGGCTAGTAGCAAAGGACTTCAGATTTTAAGCCCTGTAAATAAATATATATATATATATATATATATATATATATATATATATATATACAGAGGATACAGGCAATGGCACACCATAAGATAATATACACAACAAATAGAAATAAGGTGCACATCCCATAGGTATATATATAGAATATACTCAGCCTAGGCCGCAGTGAAGAGACGGCACTCTATCCAAGAATTTGCTTGAAGAAAGTTTAATCACTTAAATGTGTTCCATAATCCCAAGCGTTTTCGGTCCCGTACAGGGACCTTCATCAGGGTAACCCGTACAAAACAAAAACCACAACTTAAATACTACCTACCCAAAACCCACACCTCCTTCAAACTCCATGTTGACCGCAGTATCCCGCCTCCACGCGCGACGCCCGTACCGGAGACCGGGTCATGATGTCATCAGCGGGAGGCGGTTCATCATGCACAACCGGAGTGACACCCAATGTGACGAATCCCCAACAGAGAAATTACATCTCCCAACAAATCAAACAAACTAACGTAAATAAAATAACCTAAGAAAAAAATGAAAATAAGATAAAATAAAGCATCACTCGAAGAAACGGAAAGTCAGTATCCGGCAACTATATAGGCTGGGCTGGTCTTACCATCATCTCTGTATCCAACACGTATAAAATGTTATAGGCTCATATATACGATGCGGAGCATCCTAGAGCACTAAGCCAGCATCCCAAGGTACCAACATGTACTCCATCACATCACAACGCATCTGGAAAGAGCCAAACATCAATGCTTTAAGAGAGGTGCCGGCTGAAGACATCACTCCTACATCAAAACAAAAAATAACTATAGTGATAGAGAAATGAGCAGCACACAGCTAGCAACAAAAACTACTAGCATAAGGTACACCACATCGCAACACACAGTCTTGTCATCAAGTGATACTACAGCACACAGCACACAGTAAGTACCATCTCAGGAAGCAGCATGTCACATCCAAGGGCATGTAAAAGTATATACAGTCCATTAGGCAAGTTCCATATGATGGAGTAGGACACTTTATGTTTAACTACCATGACCCTCTGGGATAATCAAGTCATCATCACTCCGGAGCAACAAAGTAACAAAGTCACGCAAAAATCCATGAACTGATGAATCACTCTCCAATTGTAACACATCGGACAAAGATCAGGATTTCATTCGCATGAGAAGTTCCCACTAAACGGCCACGACCAGTCCATCACTTTCACAGAGATAACTTGGGTATACAGTCCTGTGTATGACACAGGCCATCCATCTTCCAAATAAACCCATTCAATGAGAACCAGCTAAAGCTTATAGGAATGAACTAAGCTGTAATTCATGATTCAGGCCTCTAGGATGAAGAGTATTCAATTTGTAAATCATCCTTCCTTCCATTGACAGCAATAGTTGATGTCTGTTCCCTCCTCTCTTTGAGGGGGTAAACTTGAAGTATAGGCATGAATTTGAACTCTGTAATCCTGTGATTAGCTTCCGCAAAATGTCTTGTGACTGGCTGGTGTGATATCTATTTCGCTCCTAAATTGCCTTCCAAGGCTTTCCTGATGGAGCTTTTGTGATTATTTATTCTCTCCTTGAGAGTGGTAATAGTCTTTCCCATGTAGAAAAGTCCACAGGGACAGATAATTATGTATATCACATATTTGCTGTCTGAGTCAAGAAAATCCTTAAAGTGTTAGTAATGTCCAACAAAAAGTTTTTTGCATTTAGAAGAGCTTAAAAAGCTGAGCTAAATGCAAAAAACTGTATCTCTCAAACCGCTATGGTTTAAGAGATACAGGTGTTTAAAATTCAGTGTTCTTAGGGACTCCAGTTAGTATATATTCAGGCCCAGTTAGGGGTGGCATTTGCCAGGAGTAGCAGTTGGCACCTTTATCCAAGTACATCTTTATCTAAGTACGGAGAGTTAGGCAAGAGAGTTGGACAAGAGAGAAACAGCTGCTGCAGCCGCCTAAAGACAAGAAGCAAGTAAACAAGCTGAATTCAGAATGAAGAAACAGTCATTTTCACCAAGCACTGACATTTGCTTCCTCTACTGAAACTACTGACCACCTGATGCAAGAAACCAGGACTTCCAGCCACCATTAACCATTACAACATCTACCTCTCCTGATCATCATTGGACTACTTCATTTAACCCTGCATTGATTCCTACCCTCACCAAGTACTTTGCAGTTCTGCTACTGACTCTCCTCACCATCCCTGGCACCTATACCCTCTGCTCCGTGGATTGACCCTTGACTGCCAAGTCATCTGTACTCTCCTGGATTACTGACTGTTGCACATCTCTACTGCCCCATTCATTAACCCAACTATGGGCAAATTAACTCCTTGTTTTGTCATCGCCATTCTCACCTGCATAAGACTCTCCTCCTCCTGTGTCCACATTAAGTGTCACGCCATTCACATTGCACCCTCAATTCTTCACTCACCACTTCTCTGCTCCCATGAACTTTTTTAATTCCTCCGCTCCCTATCACCACCATCTCCTTCTACCCCTGCAAAAAAGCCCCACTGCTTCAAATCTCACTCTCACCTTATGTCCCTGTCCCTTCTCCTCCTACTTGCTGCAGGTGACATCTCACCTAACCCAGGCCCCCCTTCCATTCTCTCTTGGACCACAGAACCCACTCACACACGCAACACTCACAATCTAATAACCGTACCCCGTCACCTAACCTCCTCCCCCCCCTCTTGTTTTGGTCTCTGGAATGCCCGCTCTGTGTGTAACAAACTAACAGCTGTTCATGATCTGTTCATTTCTCATTCCCTAAACCTCCTTGCCATCACTGAAACTTGGCTCACATCATCAGACACTGCCTCCACTGCCGCACTCTCATATGGAGGCCTTCAATTCACACACACACCGAGGCCTGGCAACAGGCAGGGAGGGGGAGTAGGCATCCTGCTGCCCCCTAACCATATATTTCAGGTACTCCCCACTGTTCCCTCTCTTTCCTTCCCTACATTTGAAGCTCACACACTTCGCCTCTTCTCTCCCCTCCCCCTGCGTGTCGCTGTCATATACAGGCCACCTGGTCCCACTGCACAATTCCTTGATCACTTCACCTCCTGGCTCCCTCACTTCATGTCCTCTGATGTCCCTACTCTCATCATGGGTGACTTCAACATCCCTATAGATAATCACAACACCCCCCCTGCCCTCAAACTCCTCTCCTTAACAACCTCCTTAGGCTTATCGCAGTGGACCAGCTTTCCCACACACAGTGATGGTCACACCCTCGACTTGATCTTCACTAACCTCTGCTCGGTCTCCAACTTCTCTAATGTCCCCTTTCCCCTCTCTGACCACCACCTCCTCACCGGTACCCTCATCATACCACGCAAACCCATCACCCCCGCCACAATCAAGCGCATGCGGAGAAATCTACATTCTCTTGATAAGCAACAATTTTCCACCTCCCTGCAGCCTATCCTCAACCCCATCCTCACACTTACTTGCCCAGACAAAACTACTGCTCTCTACAACAGCACTCTCACTTCAGCCCTTGACATCGCTGCACCTGCAACTCCACGCCACCCACGCACAACCCCACTACAACCCTGGCACACAAGACTAACGCGATACCTCCAAAGGTGCTCACGCACTGCTGAAAGGCACTGGAGGAAATCGCGCTCCACAGCCGACTTCACACACTACAAATTCATTCTCCGTTCGTATAGCTCTGCCCTCTCCCTGGCTAAACAGTCATTCTTCTCCTCTCTAATTTCTAATCTTTCCTCCAACCCCAAACGCCTTTTCTCAACCTTCACATCTCTTCTAAACCCACCAACACAAACACCTTCCACTAACTTCTCTGCCCAAGATCTCGCCAACCACTTCAAGAACAAGATTGAATCTATCAGACATGACATTTCATCACTACCACCCTCACCCAGCCAGCCCAGCCCTGTCGCCTCTCCCACATACACACTAAGCTCCTTCCCACCTGTCACTGAGGATGAAGTCTCCCTTCTCCTCACTCGCTCAAACCTAACCACATGCCCTCTTGACCCAATCCCATCTCAGCTCACCCAAGAACTCTCCCCTCTACTAACTCCAATCCTTACTCACTTATTCAACCTCTCTTTGTCAACCGGCACCTTCCCATCCTCTTTCAAACATGCACTAATCACTCCCATCCTAAAAAAACCCTCCCTGGACCCAAACTCATTGTCAAATTACCGGCCAATTTCCCTACTCCCGTTTGTCTCCAAGCTTCTCGAGCGCCTTGCATATAACCGGCTCACTAAATTCCTCTGCTCCCATTCCCTGCTAGATCCCTTGCAATCCGGATTCCGCCCTCATCACTCCACTGAGACTGCCCTCACTAAAGTGGCCAATGACTTGCTCTCAGCCAAGTCTAAAGGCCACTACTCCCTACTCATTCTTTTGGACCTGTCAGCCGCATTTGACACAGTCGATCACCCACTCCTCCTCCAAGCCCTCCACTCCCTAGGCCTCTGCGACACTGCACTCTCCTGGTTCTCATCTTATCTCTGCAACCGCTCCTTCAGTGTTTCATACTCCGGCTCCACTTCCCCACCCCTCCCACTGTCTGTTGGTGTGCCCCAAGGATCAGTACTGGGACCCTTGCTCTTCTCAATCTACACTGCTTCCCTTGGAAAACTAATAAACTCCTTTGGGTTTCACCATCATCTCTATGCTGATGACACCCAAATATATCTTTCCTCCCCAGACCTCTCTCCTTCCCTCCTGTCCCGAGTGTCTGACTGTCTGTCTGCTGTGTCTTCCTGGATGTCCTCCCATCAACTCAAACTTAACCTTAGCAAAACTGAACTAATTCTCTTCCCTCCATCTGCAACCAGCCTTATCCCAAACATTACCCTCACCGTTAACAACACTTCCATCACACCAACCCCTACAGCACGCTGCCTGGGGGTCACATTTGACTCTGCCCTATCCTTCATTCCTCACATCCAGTCAATCTCCAACTCATGCCGCCTCCACCTCCGCAACATCTCTAGAATCCGACCCTTTCTCACAGAAGACACTACCAAAATTCTAATCCAAACACTCATCATGTCCCGTCTTGACTACTGTAACTCTTTACTAATTGGCCTGCCTCTCACCCGAATAACCCCGCTACAGTCCATAATGAACTCTGCTGCAAGACTAATCTACCTCACTCATCGCTTCTCTAACACCACACCCCTCTGTCAGTCCCTACACTGGCTCCCGTTAGCATACAGAGTAAAATTCAAAACTCTGGTGCTAACTTATAGAGCCCTCACTAACACTGCACCCCCCTATATTTCATCTCTCATTTCCAAATATACTCCCGCCCGCCATCTTCGCTCTGCACATGACCTTCTGCTCTCCACAGCTCTTATCACATCCTCCCACTCCCGCCTACAGGACTTCTCCCGTGCTGCACCTGAGCTGTGGAATTCCCTCCCCCGCCCCATCAGACTCTCCCCCAGCCTTCAAATCTTCAGACGCTCCCTGAAGACTCACCTCTTCAGGGAGGCCTATCAACTGCCTCCATAAACATCATCACCAAGATTCACCCCTTGCACGGACTACTGCACTCAATGGCACTTCTCACTCCCACCCACTGACTGGCAGTTCATGTGGCAGGAGGCACTTAAACACAATAGCACTTACTCCTTCTGTATCAAACCTACCTTCCTCTAGACTGTAAGCTCTCACGAGCAGGGCCCTCTGATCCTCCTGTTCTACACATCTGATTGTACTATTTAATACCACTGTATGTCTATTCCCCAATTGTACAGCGCTGCGGAATTAGTTGGCGCTATATAAATAAAGAATAATAATAATAATAATAATAATTCGCTGTCTCCTACTGACAGCTGTAAAGCTGTCAGCAGGAGATCCGTGTCGGTCGACACGGAGGCGCTTGAGAAGTGCCGAGATCTCGTTTTTTACCACAAATCCCTTCATTGGAATGGTCTAAAATGTGTGGTGTTCAATCACACATTTTAGACCATTCCAATGAAGGGATTCGGTGTAAGTAACGAGATCTCGGCACTTCTCAAGCGCCAGCGTGTCAACCGACACAAATCTCCTGCTGACAGCTTTACAGCTGTCAGTAGGAGAAAGCGAACTTTAAATGCCCATAGCGGTTTGAGAGATGCATTTTTTTTTGCATTCAGCTCAGCTTTTTAAGCTCTTCTGAATGCAAAAAACTTTTTGTTGGACATTACTAACACTTTAATTTATATGTCCTAGATGAATGGGGGTCATGGTATACTTTGCCCGTAATGATGTTACCGTTATTACTGCAACACCTACATCTGTGCACACACCCATAGGACGTGTCATCCATCTTTCACTGCCACTATATTTATTAACAGGGTCCACCTGCACAAGCAGATCCCTCAAATTTTTACTCCTCCTAAAGCAAAAGAGTGGTGGTTTGGAAAAATGTTGGCCCAATTTGGGGTCTCCCTCCAAAATAGGTCAATATTTTAACACTGTCTCCCTAATTTTATGTTTTGCTCGTCTCTCATGTCTAGTCACTTTTCGTTCACTGAATACCAGCTGCGCGCACACGTCACAATGTTTTTTTTGGAGTTGCACAATAGGTAAGCATATACACGATAAGGTATACATAGCACGCATTGTTTGTTTGTCATTTGTACTTGAGAAAGGTCCCTACCGGACCGAAACGTTGGGCTGTAATCAAAATATTTAGCCTTTTAAGACCTGAGAGTGCTTGCCCTTTGTGACTAAATATTGTAAGCTAAGCACCCAGGCAGGTTTTATGGAAGATGTGAGTGCCAACCTTGGATGATATATATATATATATATATATATATATATATATATATATATACAGGGCTCAAAATTTCCACTCACCACTAGCCAATGGTGAGTGAAAATTTAGCCCTGGCGAGTAGAAATTCAGCCCCTGGTGGGTATGTTATGGCTTGCAGTGGCGAGTAACTTTCAGGTCTGGCTAGTAGTAAAGGACTTCAAATTTTAAGCCCTGTATATATATATATATATATATATATATATATATATATACAGTTCAAGTAAGAAGATCGCACTCACAGGGCTTCAATTCCAAATGAAATATTGTTACATGTTTATTGAGATCGACGTTTTGGCTAACAGTGTAGCCTTTATCATCTTGATAAAGGCTACACTGTTAGCCGAAACGTCGATCTCAATAAACATGTAACAATATTTCATTTGAATTGAAGCCCTGTGAGTGCGATCTTCTTACTTGAACTGTATGTATCATCTTTATTTTTTGATATGCAACCCAGGCGGTTGTATTTGAACTACAGAGCGTGCGGTCCACCCCACAACTACTATTATATATATATATATATATATATATATATATATAAAATTCCAAACAGAGGCACTGTCAACAACTTCAAATGAATGCCTGGGTGCCGAAACTTCAATGTAACAATCGTATCTGCAAATCAGCACGCTCAGGACTGCTCTTTAGTGCTATTTTTCTTTATTAATAGATCAACGTTTCGATCCCTACCTGGGATCTTTGACAAAGATCCCAGGTAGGGATCGAAACGTTGATCTATTAATAAAGAAAAATAGCACTAAAGAGCAGTCCTGAGCTTGCTGATTTGCAGATACGATTATATATATATATATATATATATATATATATATATATATATATATTAGTGTTGAGCGAGCACCCCGATGCTCGGGTGCTCGGGTGCTCTGACCGAGCACCCCCTGAGGCTCGAGTGCTCGGCCGAGCACCCGAGCCCCATTGAATAGAATGGGGTGACACGAGCATTACACCAGGCACCCCCTGCTCTGATGAGGGGGAGGGTGCCTGGTCAATGCCCCCCTTCATCTCCGCAATGTCCCCCTTCATCTCCGCAATGTCCCCCTTCATCTCCTCTATGCCCCTCTTCCACAATGTCCCCCTTCATCTCCGCTATGCCCCTCTTCCACAATGTCCCCCTTCATCTCCTCTATGGCATAGAGGAGATGAAGGGGGACATTGTGGAAGAGGGGCATAGCGGAAATGAAGGGGGACATTGTGGAAGAGGGGCATAGAGGAGATGAAGGGGGACATTGTGGAAGAGGGGCATAGCGGAGATGAAGGGGGACATTGTGGAAGAGGGGCATAGAGTCTATGCCCCTCTTCCACAATGTCCCCCTTCATCTCCGCTATGCCCCTCTTCCACAATGTCCCCCTTCATCTCCGCAATGCCCCCGTACCTCCAGTCCCTGGTGGTCCAGCGGAGCGTCTTCAGATCTGTGCCTCCTCCGGCACAGATCCCCGCCACCCGAACATGGCGGGGCGAGCACATGGCGGTACTCGACGAGTACCGCCATGTGCCGAGCAGAGCGATGCTCGAGCCGATCCGAGCATCGGCCGAGCACGCTCGCTCAACACTAATATATATATATATATATATATATATATATATATATTTTTTTTTTTTTTTTTTTTATTTACAACAAGAAGTATGAAAAACCTCATGAAAAATGCCTTTTTCCTATTCTCTGGCAGCAGAGTTTCCATTCAAGAGGAATGGACTCTCGGTGAATGTTAGAAATCCTTCCTATGTTCATTGTTCCCAGTGTGCCACTTTACTGCCAGAATATCAGTATTCAGGAGACACATAACGCAATTTACATAAACTGCTGCAGCATACTGAGAAGGAAGATTTACTCTACATGATCCTACATAGGCTTCTCCGAGTTTATTTTACCGGGGGCCAAGTTATCAGTGGGACATTTCTGATTAATTATTTGATCACAGGAAGGTCATCGAAAATTACACTGAAATCAATGCTGCTTGCCAGGACAATGCACGTTTAAATTTTATGTTTGCACCTTTGAAGAATTAGCTACTCATTAGCAATGCACTGCAAGTCAATCTAGCAGCAGAAGGAAGGATGACTGAATATTAAATTAGACAGATAGCATGAAAATGAGATCTTAACATTCTTCACTAGAATGAATACCTCCATTCACTTTGTGCTCTAATCAGTGTGAATGTTCCTGAAAAGGATCTTGATTACTATTGTATCTCCAGTTGTACATTACGGAATATTTTAAAGTGTTAGTAATGGCTAAAAAAAACTTTTTTGCATTTAGAAGAGCTTAAAAGCTGATCTAAATGCGAAAAACCGTATCTCTCAAACCGCTATGGTTTAAGAGATACGGGCGTTAAAGTTTGATTTCTCCTACTGACAGCTGTAAAGCTGTCAGCAGGAGATCCGTGTCGGTTGACGCAGTGGCGCTTGAGAAGTGCCGGGATCTCGTTACTTACACGGAATCCCTTCATTGGAATGGTCTAAAATGTGTGTCTGAACACTAGGTCTGAACCCTATTTAAAAGAGCAGAACATAGAGGGCTATGTACGTTAGTATTCGAATTAATATTTAGTTACTGCTTGTTGATCCAGGGAGAAATCTGATTGCAATTTGGAATCAAGAAGGAATCCCCCCCCATTCAAGGCAGAATTTTAAATTGCTGTATTGAGGGTTTTTTTTTTTTTTTTTGCCTTCTTTTGGATCAACGATGGTAAACAGGAATAGGAAAAGGGTTGAACTAGATGGACGCAAGTCTTTTTTCAACCTAAATTACTATGTTACTATGTAAGACAAGACCCTATTAAATGACTGGAAACTCAAATACACAGTATCCTTTTGAGACAACTGTGACTGGACAAATTAAGGGGCACTTAGTAAACAGCCTGCCAAAATGTGTCCATTCCACTGAGCAAAATATGTGTCGAAAATGAACACAATTGAATGTTTGTTCATTTTCTGAATTAACCATCCTACCGTCACTTGATTTATTTACATTTTTATGGATTGGCTCTAAAACTACAAATACTTAATAATTAGTTTGCTCGTTCCTCGTTTTGAATTTCCACATCTCAGTTTTGAAAGCTTAGCAATATTTTTATTTAACTAAACTCAGGCAAAGAATCATTACATATTTAGCAACAACATTCTTTATTTTAATGAAGGCTAAAAATATAGCAATTTCTCGTAATATTGTTGGCAGTGCCTAGAGACCCAAAGCATTAACTTGTTTTAGTATTTGAAGACTTATTTTGCTCCAAAGTAGAACAACACATATCAGAGAACTGTTTGTCCTTTGACAATTGTTTTTCAAAACCTCAACTGATGTTTTCACATCCATTTGACTTCATCTCTGTACTGGAAGCATAAAGAGGTACAATAGTATCAAATGAAAAGAAAAGGATTGTATAGTATGGAAAATAAATAAACAAATAAGAAACACGTTTGTGTGTGTATGCATGTGTATCTGTGTGTGTGAATGTATGTGTGTGAGTATATCAGTGTGTGCGCATTTGTGAGTATATATTTGTGTGTGTGTATGTATATATGTGTGTGTGTGTATGTCTCTGTGTGTCTGTGTCTCTGTGTGTGAATGCGTGTGTGTATATGTGTTTCTCTGTGTGTGTCTTTGTGTGTGAATGCATGTGTGTGTGTGAAATGATATATGTGCGTGTATGTGTGTGTGCATGTGTATATCTGTTTTTCTGTGTGAATGCACGCATGTGTGTGTGTGTGTGTGTGATATGTGTGCATACCTCCCAAGTGTGCCTCTTTAGTCCCCCTTTTGGACCCAAATCCCTCTGTCTCTCTTTCCCTGGTGTCCCTGTGTTTAGGAGATCAGAGTGTGTGGTGTGTATATAACTGCATCACCCTGGTGTCCCTGTGTGTAGGAGATCAGACTGTGTGGTGTGTATATAACTGTATCACCCTGGTGTCCCTGTGTTTAGGAGATCAGACTGTGTGTTGTGTATATAAGTGTATCACCCTGGGGTCCCTGTGTTTAGGAGATCAGACTGTGTGGTATGTATATAAGTGTATCACCCTGGTGTCCCTGTGTTTAGGGGATCAGACTGTGTGGTGTGTGTATAGAAGTATATCACCCTGGTGTTCCTGTGTTTAGGAGATCAGACTGTGTGGTATGTATATAAGTGTATCACCCTGGTGTCCCTGTGTTTAGGAGATCAGACTGTGTGGTGTGTATATAAGTGTATCACCCTGGTGTCCCTGTGTTTAGGAGATCAGACTGTGTGGTATGTATATAAGTGTATCACCCTGGTGTCCCCTGTGTTTAGGAGATCAGACTGTGTGGTGTGTGTATATAAATGTATCACCCTGGTGTCCCTGTGTTTAGGAGATCAGACTGTGTGGTGTGTATATAAATGTATCACCCTGGTGTCCCTGTGTTTAGGAGATCAGACTGTGTGGTGTGTATATAAGTGTATCACCCTGGTGTCCCTGTGTTTAGGAGATCAGACTGTGTGGTGTATAGAAGTGTATCACCCTGGTGTCCCTGTGTTTAGGAGATCAGACTGGATGGTGTGTATATAAGTGTATCACCCTGGTGTCCTGTGTTTAGGAGATCAGACTGTGTGGTGTGTATATAAGTGTATCACCCTGGTGTCCCTGTGTTTAGGAGATCAGACTGTGTGGTGTGTATATAAGTGTATCACCCTGGTGTCTCTGTGTTTAGGAGATCAGACTGTGTGGTGTATATATAAGTGTATCACCCTGGTGTCCCTGTGTTTAGGAGATCAGACTGTGTGGTGTGTATATAAGTGTATCACCCTGGTGTCCCTGTGTTTAGGAGATCAGACTGTGTGGTGTGTATATAAGTGTATCACCCTGGTGTCCCTGTGTTTAGGAGATCAGACTGTGTGATGTGTATATAAGTGTATCACCCTGGTGTCCCTGTGTTTAGGAGATCAGACTGTGTGGTGTGTATACAAGTGTATCACCCTGGTGTCCCTGTGTTTAGGAGATCAGACTGTGTATTGTGTATAGAAGTGTATCACCCTGGTGTCCTTGTGTTAGGAGATCAGACTGTGTGGTGTGTATATAAGTGTATCACCCTGGTGTCCCTGTGTTTAGGAGATCAGACTGTGTGGTGTGTATATAAGTGTATCACCCTGGTGTCCCTGTGTTTAGGAGATCAGATTGTGTGGTGTGTATATAAGTGTATCACCCTGGTGTCCCTGTGTTTAGGGATCAAACTGTGTGGTGTGTATATATAAGTGTATCACCCTGGTGTCCCTGTGTTTAGGAGATCAGACTGTGTGAGGTGTGTATATAAATGTCAATATTTGTGTTTATAAATTAGTCTGTGTAATAAAACACTTTGGTGTTGCTCTAAATTATTTATTCATTTGCTCAAAGAGGTGTCTATAGGACATGAAATACCCTAAAAATTCTCAGTAATACCCCACCTACCAGCCACACCCCCAGAAGCACCGCCTAAAACACGTGTCCCTCTTTTGGGAGGTAGGTGTGTGTGTGTGTGTGTGTGTGCGAGAGAACATGGTGAGTTGCTGGATTTCCCAATAGGCAGAGAAGATGACAGATTAGAGCTCCAAATTGGAAGGGGTGGTGCCTTAGCTGTGCTGGCCACACCCACTTTCTGAATTGTGGCTATGTCCTGAGCAATCTCATTGTGCCTGCACTAGTTTTATACTGCTTTTATTCAACACATTGGATGCTAGCAATTATTGGAGATCTCTCAAGCAACCATGGGGTTAAAGCCTTTTTTTGTCCTATATTCTACCCTCTGTTTTCTTGAGAATTGGATTATAACTTTGTGTATGTGGATTTATTATGCCACCTGAGGGTGGTGGGTGCAAGCATGAGAGGTATAGCTATCTTAGTTGATGAGTGAGAACTACCTATGTCTCTCTTAGTTGATGAGTGAGAACTACCTATCTCTCTCTTAGTTGATGGAGGTTGAGAACTACCTGTCTCTCTTTTAGTTGAAGGAGGGTGAGAACTACCTATCTCTCTTTTAGTTGATGGAGGGAGAGAACTACCTATCTCTCTTTTAGTTGATGGAGGGAAAGAACTACCTATCTCTCTCTCTTTAGTTGATGGAGGGAAAGAACTACCTATCTCTCTTTTAGTTGATGGAGGGAAAGAACTACCTATCTCCCTCTTAGTTGATGGAGGGTGAGAACTACCTATCTCTCTCTTAGTTGATGGAGGGTGAGAACTACCTATCTCTCTCTTAGTTGATGGAGGGTGAGAACTACCAATCTCTCTTTTAGTTGATGGAGGGAGAGAACTATCTATCTCTCTCTTAGTTGATGGAGGGTGAGAACTACCTATCTCTCTTTTAGTTGATGGAGGGTGAGAACTAACTATCTCTCTTTTAGTTGATGGAAGGTGAGAACTACCTATCTCTCTCATAGTTGATGAAGGGGAGAGAACTACCTATCTCTCTCTTAGTTGATGGAGGGTGAGAACTACCTATCTCCCTCTTAGTTGATGGAGGGAAAGAACTACCTATCTCCCTCTTAGTTGATGGAGGGTGAGAACTACCTATCTGTCTCTTAGTTGATGGAGGGAGAGAACTACCTATCTCTCTCTTAGTTGATGGAGGGTGAGAACTACCTATTTCTCTTTTAGTTGATGGAGGGTGAGAATTACATACCTCTCTCTTAGTTGATGGAGGGTGAGAACTACCTATCTCTCTCTTAGTTGATGGAGGGTGAGAACTACCTATCTCTCTCTTAGTTGATGGAGGGTGAGAACTACCTATCTCTCTTTTAGTTGATAGAGGGTGAGAACTAACTATCTCTCTTTTAGTTGATGGAAGGTGAGAACTACGTATCTCTCTCATAGTTGATGAAGGGAGAGAACGACCTATCTCTCTCTTAGTTGATGGAGGGTGAGAACTACCTATCTCCCTCTTAGTTGATGGAGGGAAAGAACTACCTATTTCTCTTTTAGTTGATGGAGGGTGAAAATTACATACCTCTCTCTTAGTTGATGGAGGGTGAGAAGTACCTATCCCTCTCTTAGTTGATGGAGGGTGAGAACTAACTATCTCTCTTTTAGTTGATGGAGGGTGAGAACTACCTATCTATCTCTTAGTTGATGGAAGGTGAGAACTATCTATCTCTCTCTTGGTTGATGAAGGGAGATAGCTACCTATCTCTCTCTTGGTTGATGGAGGGAAAGAACTACCTATCTCTCTTTTAGTTGATGGAGGGTGAGAACTACCTATCTCTCTCTTTGTTGAGGAGGGTGAGAAGTACCTAGCGCTCTCTTAGTTGATGGAGGGTGAGAACTACCTATATCTCTCTTAGTTAATGATAGGTGAGAGCTCTCTATCTCTGATAGCTGATTATGATAGCTGTATATCTCTCAGTTGATGATGGGTGAGAGCTCTCCATCTCTTTTAGCTGATGGTGAATGAGGGCTCGCTCTATCTATCTATCTCATATCTATCTATCTATCTATCTATCTATCTATCTATCTATCTATCTATCTATCCATCTATCTATCTATCTATCTATCTATCTATCTATCTATCTATATCTCATATCTATCTATCTCATATTTATCTATCTATCTACCTTAGTTGACGACAGGCGAGAGATATCTGACGATAGACGAGAGAGATCTACTTCTCTCAGTTGATGGTGGTGTGATTGCTCTAGATCTCTCTCTTAGTTGAAAAATGGTTCTAAAGTAAATAACTCTATCTTAATTTATGATGGATGAGAGCTATCTATCTTATTCTTAGTTGATGGTATGTGAGGGCTCTCTATCTCTTTTAGCTGATGATGGGTGAGAGCTCTGTATCCCACTCAGTTGTTGATGGTTTTAGAGCTCTGTACTTCACTCTTAGCTGATGATGGGTGAGAGCTCTATATCCCACTCTTAGTTGATGGTGGGTGAGAGCTCTATACCTCACTCTTAGCTGATGATGGGTGAGAGCTCTATATATCACTCTTATTTGATGAATGATGTGTGAGAGCTCTATACCTCACTCTTAGTTGATGATGGGTGAGAGCTCTATACCTCACTCTTAGTAGATGATGGGAGAGAGCTCTACATATCACTCTTAGTAGATGATGGGCAAGAGCTCTATGTCTCACTCTTAGCTGCTGATGTGTAAGAGCTCTATGTCTCACTCTTAGTAGATGATGGGTGAGAGCTCTATATCTCACTCTAAGTTAAGGATGGATGAGAGCTCTATATAGCTCACTCTAATTTGATGGTGGGTGAGAGCTCTATATCTTGCTCTTAGTTGATTATGGATGACAGCTGTATATCTCTAAGTTGATGAGTTAGAGCTCTCCATCTCTCTTTTAGCTGATGGTGGATGAGGTCTCTCTCTCCATCTCTCTCTCTCTCTCTCTCTCTCTCTCTCTCTCTATATATATATATATATATATATATATATATATATATATATATATATATATATATACACGAGGGAACGTTGACTTGCTACAGCCGGAACATTCATCTAATAAAATCTTCATAGCTTCTACGTAAATATATATATATATATATATATATATATATATATCTCTTAATTTATGATGAGCTGTCTATCTTTCTCTTAGTAGATGATGGGTGAGAGCTCTATATATCACTCTTAGTAGATGATGGGTGAGAGCTCTATAGTTAGTTCTTAGTAGATGATGGGTGAGAGCTCTATATATCACTCTTAGTAGATGATGAGCGAGAGCTCTATATCTCACATTTGGTTGATGAGTAAGAGCTCTATATCTCACTGTTAGTTGCTGGGTGAGAGCTCTATATCTCACTGTTATCTGATGAGTGAGAGCTCTATAGTTCACACTTAGCAGATGATGGGTGACAGCATAATTTCTTACTTTTAACCGATGAGTGACAGCTCTATATCTCACTGTTAGTTGATGAGTGAGAGCTCTATATCTCACTGTTAGTTGATGAGTGAGAGCTCTAAATCTCACTGTTAGTTGATGGGTGAGAGCTCTAACTCTCACTTTTTGTTGATGGGTGAGAGCTCTATAGTTCATTCTTAGTAGATGATGGGTGAGAGCTCTATATCTCACTGTTAGTTGATTAGTGAGAGCTCTATATCTCACTGTTAGTTGATGAGTGAGAGCTCTATATCTTACTGTTAGTTGATGAGTGAGAGCTCTATATCTCACTGTTAGTTGATGAGTGAGAGCTCTATATCTTACAGTTACTTGATGAGTGAGAGCTCTATATCTCACTGTTAGCTGATGAGTGAGAGCTCTATATCTCACTGTTAGTTGATGAGTGAGAGCTCTATATCTCACTGTTAGTTGATGAGTGAGAGCTCTATATTTCACTGTTACTTGATGAGTGAGAGCTCTATATCTCACTGTTAGTTGATGAGTGAGAGCTCTATATTTCACTGTTAGTTGATGAGTGAGAGCTCTATATCTTACAGTTAGTTGAGGAGTGAGAGCTCTATATCTCACTGTTAGCTGATGAGTGACAGCTCTATATCTCACTGTTAGTTGATGAGTGAGAGCTCTATATTTCACTGTTAGTTGATGAGTGAGAGCTCTATATCTTACAGTTACTTGATGACTGACAGCTCTATATCTCACTGTTAGTTGATGAGTGACAGCTCTATATCTCACTGTTAGTTGATGAGTGAGAGCTCTATATTTCACTGTTAGTTGATGAGTGAGAGCTCTATATCTTACAGTTAGTTGAGGAGTGAGAGCTCTATATCTCACTGTTAGCTGATGAGTGAGAGCTCTATATCTCACTGTTAGTTGATGAGTGAGAGCGCTATATCTCACTTTAGTTACTTTGGAAACTGATCATTTTTTATAGCAGCTCATAAATTTCTGGTGGTCTCGATCACTCTGTCTCTCATCTGATTTAGGCACACTCACATACTTCTGAAGGGTAATGCTTATTTTTATACATTTTCTCAAAAGCTTTATTTTCCTGCAGATCAAATCTAGTACTGAAAACCCCAGTGGAGAAGTCATTTCCCATAAAATTCAGTGATTAATATCTTCAACACACAGAACCCGCCTGTGTAAAATATTGTTTAAGAATATGAGAGTATTTCAATTCAGATAACTTTAAACAGCATTTGGAGTGCACTAATCACGTATATTTATCCTGTAGCTAAGTATTAAGAGCCAAGGAGAGAAGAAAGAAATAATTTGTTTAAAGAGATGTCAGAAGAGATTTGGAAGGGAAATTAATACACTAAACTGTAAAAATTAAACACTCAAATGATTTTTCCTTGTGAAACCGCTGTCTCTCTTGTTTGAAAATATGCTGGAAAAAATTCAATTATTTGAGCAAACGTGGCACCTCAGTACACTAACTTTATGGTCTAAATTGGATTAACTGGACGTTTCATTTGGAGCAAACAAAGAGAGTTTGAGTTAACCCTTTGAGTGCAAGAAGGACTCATTGAGCTGCAGTGAGATGGATGTCCCCCCTCTGGCACTCAAATGGTTTTAAGAGAAGTAAACTTTTTTAGGAGTGGTCTTGTTGTACATTGATATACAGTCACAGAATTTTATTTCATTAAAAATGTTTACTGTACCTTTAACCTTTCAGGACCAGAGGGGTATGCACAACATTACAAAGCAATCCAGTGTACACCTCTTTCGTCCTTAAAGGTCCTTAAAATAAAAAATAATTGAAACAAACACACTTTCCCTAAATTCCCATTGACTCAAAGGGACTTATAAAATCTTGAACTTTGGAGAACTCTCTAGTTATTCAAAGAGTTAGAGGGAAATTAAGACCTTGAAGTTAGTGGCTCTTAATTTGCCTAGCAGAAGGATTAGCTCTGGAGCCTCCATGTCAACCTGAAAAGTGCCCAAGGAATGGGCCCAGGATTCCTTCCTCTGCTCATAAAATAATCAATGATTATTTTGGGGCCTGGAGTCCTTATATTAAAGGGATAGTAATGTTTAAAAATAAAAGCAGCTCCAATTAATCTTCATAGTATTTGGGTCATGCAGAGTGTTATTTCAATACTGTCAGAGTTGTAGTTCAAGAGTAATTGAATGATAAAATATTCCCCTCCTGCCCCTTTTACTGATGTAACACTGCTCAACTCAGAGCAGCAAGACTGCCTGCATGGATCGCAGAGAGGGACAATCTTCAGTGATCATAAGGAAAAACCTGAAAAACCTGTCAAGGGGGGCAGAGTTTTCCTTATGATCACAGTAAGAAGATTGTCCCTTGCTGCGGTCTGTCCGGACAAGTAACCAGATTCTACAACTGAGGAGAGCAGTGTTACATCAATAAAAGGGGCAGGAGGGGGATACTTTATCATTCAATTACTCTTGAACTACAACTCTGACAGAATTGAAATAACACTCTCCATGGTCCAAATACTATGAATATGAATTGGAGCTGCTTTTATTTTGAAACATTACTAACCCTTTAATCAATGGATGCCTATTGGAAGGAGTATTCTAGAACCAATTCCTCTGATGTTAAAAAAGAATGAAAATGGGTTCAGAGCCCCCCTATTATTTTACTATACTCCCACACACACACACACACTAAGTGGTTTAATGTGTGTTCATGAGTAAAACATATACTCATCTTGATGTTGAGGTCCATCAGTGTCCGCAACACCCACAATCTAAATAAATAGAATAAATGATTATAAAAAAAAACCCTAAAAATTCACCACCACACTTGCCACCTTTAAAAATAAAAAAGTGAGGTAAAAAAAACAGGGATTGGGTTTTATTTTTCCCCTCACTCTCATTTGGTTGGGAGGTGGGGTTAGACATGGCACATAATGTCCTCTGGAGTAACCTCACTCCCCAGCCAATCATGATGGAGGAGAATGGGCCTGAATGCACACTCTGTTACTCCTAACTCAACCCTATAAGACAAGAGGAAAGGTACAGGTATTTCACATGTGGGACCCCCTTTTCCTCATTCATGATTGGCTGGGAGGTGAGGTTATATGCATGGCACATTATGTGTCCTGTCTAATTCCATCTACCAGGCAATGTTATGTCTTTTTATGTTTTGTTTTGTTTTTTAATGGTGGCACATGTGGCAATGGGATTTTAAGGATTTTTCTCTTATGTTTTTTAGGTTGTTGATGTTCAGGTGGCCACATGACCCGGATTGCCTGAGACAGTCCCGGATATTAAATGTGTGTCCCATGTCCTGGGCAGCCCCCTTCTGGGACAATACAAAGTCCCGGAATGAAGACACCAGAGCACAGAGTTCTAAACAATAGATGGAGAACTGCCCATTGTCTGTTGTGTCAGGAAGTGATGCCTCTGCTGGGCTACAACAAAATGACTTCCAGACAGAGTTCTGAACACTAGAAGGTGAACTATTGCCTACTGTGACAGGAAGTGATACCTCTACTGGGCTACAACAAAATGACTTCCAGACAGAGCTCTGAACACAAGAAGGAGAACTGCCTATTGCCTACTGTGACAGGAAGTGATGCCTCTACTGGGCTACAACAAAATGACTTCCAGACAGAGCTCTGAACACTAGATGGAGAACTGCTATTGTCTACTGTGACAGGAAGTGATGCCTCTGCTGAGCTACAACAAAATGACTTCCAGATAGAGGTCTGAACACTAGGAGAACTGCCCATTGTCTATTGTGACAGGAAGTGATGCCTCTGCTGTTCTACAACAAAATAGCCACCAGACAGAGCTCTAAACACTTGAGAACTGAGCCCTGATCTGGACATCAGTCTTGAGTTTCAGTGCATTTTGAGTTGTAGTGTAATGCTACCCTAAGGCTTTGGTATTTTGTACATTTTCTTGTAGCCCTCCACAGGCATCACTTTCTGTCACAGCAGTCAGTGTGCAGTTCTCCCTCTAGTGTCTAGAACTCTGTAGTGCACTTTTCTCTCCTCTGTGTCCCTGAATGGCAGAATTGAAAGGTGGTCACCATTGTTGATGTGGTGGGCCAGGGTGTTGTGTACGCCATACCAGGGAAGTGAGGGTGGAAAGAGTCCTGGGCAGCCCTACCAGTATTTACATTGATGAATATGAAGGCTTCAGTCCCCAAATTAATGTAATGCAAACTATTTTAATGTGGGCGATTCCAGCTCCATATTTTTTTTTTCACAATTCTTGCACAGAAAAGCAATATGTAGTGACTGTACCTCATCTTTTTTCCCTCATTAACCCCTCCATTGCCAATTCAGCCAACTGTAGCCACCATGATAATGGAGGTTTAACATCTCTTTAGATTTTTTTTTTTTTTGTATTATACTTCTCCTGGATAACCTCTTAATTGACAGAGACTTGATATAGCTGTGAACTAGCAACAGAGGGGTTAACCCTTTGGATGGGGTGGTTGAGGTAATGTGGAGTTTTCTTGGGGTTTATTTATTTTTACTTATGGTGGTAAATAGTGTTGAGCGAGCATGCTCGGCCGATGCTCGGATCGGCTCGAGCATCGCTCTGCTCAGCACATGGCGGTACTCGTACGAGTACCGCATGTGCTCGCCCGCCATGTTCGGGTCTCCTCCCCGCACGTTTTGCGGCTGCTGCGCAGCCAATAAACGTGCAGGGAGGCTCTGACATCGGTGTAATGCCAGCAGCCATGTTGGCTGCTGGCATTACACTGATTGGCTGGCCAGAACCCGTGGTCGGGTGCTGTATAGCACCTGACCATCGAGTTCGGCTCAGTCTTAGCCAGGGAGAGCTGAGGATAGGAAGGGAAAGGCAGTGTAGGGAGGAAAAAAACCAAAATTGTGAAAAAAAAGAACCAAAAGTCCTTTTTAGGACTACTGTGTGTGGGGGCAGCAGGTTATTTTGTGTGGGGGGAAAAAAACAAAAAAAAAAAAAAAAAAATATTCTGTTTAGTGTGCAAAGTTGCAGATTAGAGCACATTCTGTTTAGTGTGCACAGTTGCAGATTAGAGCACATTCTGTTTAGTGTGCAAAGTTGCAGATTAGAGCACATTCTGTTTAGTGTGCAAAGTTGCAGATTAGAGCACATTCTGTTTAGTGTGCAAAGTTGCAGATTAGAGCACATTCTGTTAAGTCTTCAAACTAAAATATCAAAGTCACATATTCCATTCAGTGTGCGTCGCCGCAGTTTAGCAGCACATTCTGTGTACTGTGCAGAGTTGCAGAATAGGAAGAAATACTGTTAAGTCTTCAAACTAAAATATCAAAGTCACATATTCCATTCAGTGTGCTTCGCCGCAGTTTAGCAGCACATTCTGTGTACTGTGCAGAGTTACAGAATAGGAAGAAATACTGTTAAGTCTTCAAACTAAAATATCAAAGTCACATATTCCATTCAGTGTGCTTCACCGCAGTGTAGCAGCACATTCTGTGTACTGTGCAGAGTTGCAGAATAGGAAGAAATACTGTTAAGTCTTCAAACTAAAATATCAAAGTCACATATTCCATTCAGTGTGCTTCGCCGCAGTGTAGCAGCACATTCTGTGTACTGTGCAGAGTTGCAGAATAGGAAGAAATACTGTTAAGTCTTCAAACTAAAATATCAAAGTCACATATTCCATTCAGTGTGCTTCGCCGCAGTGTAGCAGCACATTCTGTGTACTGTGCAGAGTTGCAGAATAGGAAGAAATACTGTTAAGTCTTCAAACTAAAATATCAAAGTCACATATTCCATTCAGTGTGCTTCGCCGCAGTGTAGCAGCACATTCTGTGTACTGTGCAGAGTTGCAGAATAGGAAGAAATACTGTTAAGTCTTCAAACTAAAATATCAAAGTCACATATTCCATTCAGTGTGTGTCACCGCAGTTTAGCAGCCTATTCTGTGTACTCTGCACAGTTGCAGAATAGGAAGAAATACTGTTAAGTTTTCAAACTCAAATATTAAAGTCACATATTCCATTCAGTGTGTGTCACCGCCGTTTAGCAGCCTATTCTGTGTACTCTGCACAGTTGCAGAATAGTAAGAAATACTGTTAAGTTTTCAAACTCAAATATTAAAGTCACATTTTCCATTCAGTGTGTGTCACCGCCGTTTAGCAGCCTATTCTGTGTACTCTGCACAGTTGCAGAATAGTAAGAAATACTGTTAAGTTTTCAAACTCAAATATTAAAGTCACATATTCCATTCAGTGTGTGTCACCGCCGTTTAGCAGCCTATTCTGTGTACTCTGCACAGTTGCAGAATAGTAAGAAATACTGTTAAGTTTTCAAACTCAAATATTAAAGTCACATATTCCATTCAGTGTGTGTCACCGCCGTTTAGCAGCCTATTCTGTGTACTCTGCACAGTTGCAGAATAGGAAGAAATACTGTTAAGTTTTCAAACTCAAATATTAAAGTCACATATTCCATTCAGTGTGTGTCACCGCCGTTTAGCAGCCTATTCTGTGTACTCTGCACAGTTGCAGAATAGGAAGAAATACTGTTAAGTTTTCAAACTCAAATATTAAAGTCACATTTTCCATTCAGTGTGTGTCACCGCAGTTTAGCAGCCTATTCTGTGTACTCTGCACAGTTGCAGAATAGTAAGAAATACTGTTAAGTTTTCAAACTCAAATATTAAAGTCACATTTTCCATTCAGTGTGTGTCACCGCCGTTTAGCAGCCTATTCTGTGTACTCTGCACCGTTGCAGACTAGGAAGAAATACTGTTAAGTTTTCAAACTCAAATATTAAAGTCACATATTCCATTCAGTGTGTGTCACCGCCGTTTAGCAGCCTATTCTGTGTACTCTGCACAGTTGCAGAATAGGAAGAAATACTGTTAAGTTTTCAAACTCAAATATTAAAGTCACATTTTCCATTCAGTGTGTGTCACCGCAGTTTAGCAGCCTATTCTGTGTACTCTGCACAGTTGCAGAATAGTAAGAAATACTGTTAAGTTTTCAAACTCAAATATTAAAGTCACATTTTCCATTCAGTGTGTGTCACCGCCGTTTAGCAGCCTATTCTGTGTACTCTGCACCGTTGCAGACTAGGAAGAAATACTGTTAAGTTTTCAAACTCAAATATTAAAGTCACATTTTCCATTCAGTGTGTGTCACCGCAGTTTAGCAGCCTATTCTGTGTACTCTGCACAGTTGCAGAATAGTAAGAAATACTGTTAAGTTTTCAAACTCAAATATTAAAGTCACATTTTCCATTCAGTGTGTGTCACCGCCATTTAGCAGCCTATTCTGTGTACTCTGCACCGTTGCAGACTAGGAAGAAATACTGTTAAGTTTTCAAACTCAAATATTAAAGTCACATATTCCGTGTAAGATGAAGAAGGCGGGTAAAAAGGGACGGGGAAGTGGACGTGATCCTGATAGTTCAGGGCGCGGGTCAGGACGCGGAGAAACTGTGCCTGGTGCCAGAGCACAAGAAAGAAAGACATCCACCATACCTAGCTTCATGTGTAATTTTACAGGGCGTCGCAGGACATCACTCTCGAGGTCCGACCACTGCGAACAGGTGGTCGGTTGGATGACAGCTGATACTGCTTCCAGTCGGTTAAGCACCACCCTGTCTTCCACCAAGTCCACTCTCAGTAGCCAAGAGTCTGGTCAACATAATCCTCACTCTGATCATCCTTCCTCCCACCATACACGGTCTGGTCAAAGAAGTGATCCCACACTGGGATATAGTGAGGAGCTCGTCTCATCACCAATCCTTCATTTGACCCTCTCTCCAAGCACGCTTGCAGAGGAACATGACATCTTGTGCCCTGATTCACAACCTCTAGAGGCTACCCAATCACAAGAAGATGACAGATGTGAACGGCATTTAAGGTCAAAGGAAGTAGTGGATGATGATGATGAGACACAGTTGCCATTAAATCAACCACTATTTCCGTCTCAAGACCTTGTTGAGGAGAATGTTATACAGTTGTCAATGACTGAGTATGTGGTGGGATCAAGACTTGAGGAGGATGATCAGAGTGAGGAAGTGGAGGAGGACTTGGTGGACGATGAGGTGACTGACCCCACCTGGGAAGGTGTAGAGCCGAGCGATGACAGCAGTCCTGAGGGTGAGCCATCTGCAGCACCGCAACAGGCTGGAAGAGGCAGTGGTGTGGCTACAGAAAGAAGGCGGACCGCACCAAACCGGCCCGCAAATGTTCCACGGAGCACCCCCTTCCGTAAATCTACCTTGCCAAAGGGTAGGTGTTCCGCGGTATGGCGTTTTTTTAAGGAAAGTGCGGACGACAAAAGAATTGTAGTTTGCAACCTGTGCCACACCAGAATGAGCCGAGGCATGAACACTAGAAACCTCACCACCACCAGCATGATCCGACACATGGCATCCAAGCACCGTAGTAAGTGGGAGGAACACCTGGATCGCCCATCTGTGTCTGCAGGCCACACCACTGCCTCCTCTTCCCCTGTTTTCGGTGCCGGCCAATCGCCTGTCGAAGGCGCAGGCCCGCATACCTCCCGCCCTGCACCTGTACCATCTGAAGCACCATCAGCGACCACATCCACTTCCCTGTCCCAGCACAGCGTCCAAATGTCGTTACCCCAGGCATTTGAGCGCAAGAGAAAGTACCCAGCCACCCACCCACAGGCCATAGCACTAACCTCACACCTTTCAAAATTACTGGCCATCGAAATGCTGCCATTTAGGCTTGTGGACACTGAGTCCTTCCGCAGCCTGATGGCAGCACCTGTCCCTCGGTACGCGGTCCCCAGCCGCCACTACTTTTCCCGGTGTGCCATCCCCGCATTACACCACCATGTGTCCCGTAACATCACCCGTGCCCTGACCAACGCAGTTACTGGGAAGGTCCACTTAACGACTGACACATGGACAAGTGCTTGTGGCCAGGGACGCTACATTTCCCTGACGGCACACTGGGTGAATGTCGTGGAGGCTGGGAGCGACTCGGACCCTGGGATGGCACGGGTGCTACCCACGCCGAGGATTGCGGGCCCTACCTCCATCAGGGTTTCCGCCAGCACCTACGTTATTGGCTCCTCCTCCTCCGTTTCTACCTCCGAATTCTCTACACGCAGCGCCACTCCCCCATCAGCCAGTAGCTGGAAGCACTGTAGCACTGCAGTGGGGAAGCGTCAACAGGCCGTGCTGAAGCTGATCTGCCTTGGGGACAAACAGCACACGGCCTCAGAGCTGTTGCAGGGGATTAGTCACCAGACCGAGCAGTGGCTCTCGCCACTCAACCTGCAACCAGGCATGGTTGTGTGTGATAATGGGCGTAACTTGGTGGCGGCTTTGGAGCTCGGCAAGCTCACACACGTACCATGCCTAGCGCATGTATTTAATTTAGTGGTTCAGCGATTTCTAAAAACCTACCCCAATGTGCATGATCTCTTGACCAAGGTGCGCCGCGTGTGTGCACATTTCCGTAAGTCATCTACAGCTTCGGCCGGCCTGTTGAAGCTGCAGCAGCGCTTACAATTGCCAGCTCACCGGCTGCTGTGTGACGTGAGCACGCGCTGGAACTCCACCTTCCATATGTTGGCCCGGCTTTGTGAGCAGCAGAGGGCAGTAGTGGAGTACCAGCTGTTACACGGTCGTCGCCTCTCCGTTCAACTTCCTGTAATCAGAAGTGAGGAGTGGGAATGGATGTCAGACCT